>JARQOD010002509.1:0-76758 GCA_033576555.1 Oophaga sylvatica
ATGCCATGGCCAGCCGGAGGGGAGCCGTGAGGAAGTTCTTGGCGGTGCAACTTCTGCGGGGGTTGGCGGTGGCGGCAGGGGAGGAGCTGAGGGGCCGATGAGGAATGGCAGGGCTAGGGGTCCCTCTTACCAGCGGAGGCAGGCAAGGCGTCAGGAGGGCAGGGGGCAGGAGGAGCCTCAGGAAACTGGGGTAATGGCTGCCCCCTCCTCCGAGGCGACGGCCCATGTCCACTGAGGCCCCGGGGGAGGAAGCGGTGAATGAGGAGATCAGTCGGATGGAGAATGAGGAAGTGGCTGATCTCTCAGATGCCTCACAATATGAAAGTTTTGATGAGGATGGAGGGGAACAGCCAAAAGAAATGGGTGACAAGGGTACCAAGAGTGCCAAAAATAAAAAAAAGAAGAAAAAAGGTGGAAAATCTTCTTCCCTGACCAAGGTGCCTAAGGAAGGTCCCACCTACTCCCCTCTGATCTCCTCTCCAACCGGTTCCAAGCCCTTGATGACCCTGCTGAGATGGGGGTCGGGGTGAGGTTCCGGAGGTAACATCTGGAGGGTCTTTGGGAGGGGGCGGAGTCCCTTCTCCGGAGGGTATGTCTTTTTCAGGAGGTGGGGCCAACCCTGCGTCCGGAGATGAGAAAGAGGTGGGGGGGATGGATACCTCTGTCTCTTTGAAAAGAAGGGGGGGCTTCATCGTCTGGAGATGAGCGGGCTAGGAAAAAGGGTGGGGGAAGAAAAAGGCCATCTAACTCGATCACTCATGATGGCGGCACCCACCCCGTTGACTCTGGCGACCATTAATGTCGCTAGTATAAAGTCAGATGCGGCTAGATTTGCGCCTTTGATTTTCTCACCCGATTTGAGGCTGACATTTTGTTTTTGCAGGAGACCAGACTTACGGATATGGGGGCCATACGCAAGGCG
This sequence comes from Oophaga sylvatica, assembly GCA_033576555.1. Taxonomy (NCBI): domain Eukaryota; kingdom Metazoa; phylum Chordata; class Amphibia; order Anura; family Dendrobatidae; genus Oophaga; species Oophaga sylvatica. Next base: position 923 of record JARQOD010002509.1, read on the forward strand.
GAGAGTGAGTGGAGGTGCGGGTCCTCGTACTGGTCTCTTGCGGCCGAGCCGTGTAGCGGGGTGGCAGTCCTTTTTAAGACTGCATCGGTTGAATGCCAGAGAGTTATCGAGTAGAAATGGGTAGGTGCCTGGTCTTAGACGTCTTCATGAGGGGACAGGAGCTTCGGCTCATTAACATCTATGGTCCACAGTCAAAGTGGGACCGTAAATGTCTCTTCCTGAAGATTAAGCCCTATCTTTTTACGAGTCGGCAGGTGGTCTTTGGAGGTGACTTTAACACTGTCACAAGGCTTCGTGATAGGGGAGGCTCCATTGACCGGCTGGCTTATGATAGTAATACTCTTAATAGCATAGCTAGTGACGCTCGCCTGGTGGATGTCCACATCCGGCACACCCCAGGTCACTGTGGTTTCACCTTTCATAGAGGTAGCTGTAGGTCTAGGATAGACAGGTTTTTTTTGAAGGAGGAAGCCATCTCTTCAGCAGTGTCCGTTGTTGAGGTGGAGTTCTCCGATCACTGTCTGATTTCTTTTTCTCTGAATGTTTCAGAAACCCCTCGGATGGGAAAGGGAATATGGAAGCTGAATTCGTCCCTCTTGGAAGAAGCAGAGATAAGACAATCCTTTGAGGACTTTCTTCAGAGCCAGGTACCGCTTTTTGGATCTCTGTAGCGATAAGTCAGAGTGGTGGGAGATCTTCAAGGAACGGGTTGCGAGTTTCTTCCGCCAGCTCTCGAGCCACAGGAGCCTGAGCAGGTACCGCCTGTATCAGGAACTGAGGAGGAAACTCGAACATCTCGTCTCGGCTGGAGGTGACCGTGAGGAGATCTCCAGAGTGAAGTCTTTACTCAAGAGGTGTCAGTACGATAGGCACACATCTTTGGTTTTTGAGAGGGATTTCGGGAGGTACCGCTCGCCCGACCCCTACAAAAAACTGTAAGATGTCAGTGAGTTGTAAGGTGGTGACAGGACTGATCGACAGTACGGGTTCCCTGAACAGATCCAAATCAGGGATCCTGGAGGTGATCAGATCTTTCTACTCACACCTCTTGGGGAAGAGGGATCTGGATCGGAACGTGATGTCGGCTTTCCTGGCCGAAGCCATCCCTGAGCCAGGGGATGACCCCTCGCTTCACGTTTTGACAGAGGCAATCAGGAAGAGGAAGTGCGACTGGCCATTGATGGGCTTCGGCCTAAGAAATCGCCAGGTCCGGATGGCTTAACATCCGAGTTTTATAAGACCTTTAGGGACTCCTTGGTCCCCCTCTTGACTGAGGTGTTTAACGAGTGTCTCTCCTCGGGCGCTCTTTCCCGGTCAATGAGGCAGTCAGCCCTGATTATCCTGTCAAAGGGTAAAGACTCGTCCCGTATTGAGAATTGGCGTCCCATAGCGCTTCTCAATACGGACCAAAGGGTTCTGGCAAAGGTGCTGTTCAATCGGCTGGTGAAGTTTGCACCCCGGCTCCTTTCGGGGGCCCAGCATTGCTCTGTTCCAGGCCGCAGCACTTTTAGTGCAGTACTCGGTGTCCGAGAGGCAGTGGAGCAGGTAGGGCTGGCCACTGGAAGGGGTACTTGCTGTCTTTAGATCAGGCGAAGGCTTTTGATCGGGTTAACCACGAGTACCTCTGGTCCGTCCTTCTGAGGTACGGTCTGCCTGGGGGTTTGTAAATTGGCTAAAGATCCTGTATGCGGGGGCAGAGACTTTCCCGCTCGTGAATGGTTGGTCTGGCCACCCTTTTGAGGTTGGGTCTGGGGTCCGCCAGGGCTGTCCGTTGAGCCCGCTGTTATACGTGTTCGCGATAGATCCCCTTTTAAGGAGGATTGAGCGCGGGCCGTTGGCGGAGTCAGGATGGACCAGGCGGCCCCAGAAGCCACTCTGAGGGTGGTAGCGTATGCTGATGACGTCTCCCTTTTCGTATCCTCGGGTGAGGAGGCGGAGTGGGTCATGTCTGAGGTTGGTCGCTACTCGGAGGCTTCTGGGTCCGGAATTAATCAGGAAAAGTGTGAGAGTCTCTGGCTGGGAGGGGGAGATCCTAGTTTCGGTCTCCCGGACACTCTTCCAGAGCCTCAGGCATCAGCAAAAATCCTAGCATCGAATTTGGCCCGGGGGACTACCCCCAGCAAAATTGGGAGGGCAGACTCAGGATCGCCGCCCAGAAGGGGACCAATGGAAGGGTTGGTCTTTGACCCTGAGGGAAAGGGTTAGCCTGGTTAAGGGTTTTTTGCTACCCTTGTTAATATACCTGGGCAGTGTCTGCATGTTGCCAGAGCCGCTCTGGACACGGGTCTACAGCCTGTTTTTCCAAATGTTATGGGGAAATAGGCTGAACCTAGTCAAGCGAGAGGTCACATATCGCACAAGGAGACTAGGAGGGTTGGGTATGGTCAACCCAGTGGTGTTTCTAGTAAACACTTTTGTCAAGACTAACATCGCCAACCTCTGGTCAGAGAGGGCTCCTCCGTGGGTATTCTCCTGCAGGGGATGGCTTCGGCCCTTCTTCCAGGAATGGGAGACAGGAGGGCAAGTGAAGGACCTGCGCACACCGCATGGGCATCTCCCGGCTTACGCTACCCCGGTTCTGAAGGTGATCCGCCGGTGGGGTCTGGGAATGTGGGAGATCAGGACCATGTCGAGGAAATTCCTTGACAGGAGGGTCCTGTTGACCCATTTCCAGAAGCCTCTGGTGCTCAAAGATTGCCCAAGTCGGGATCTGGAGGGCGGGCTGAGGTTATTGAATTCTGCACGGGTCCCCTTGAAGTTTTGGGACTTGGCTTGGCGCTGCTTCCACGGGAAACTGTATGTAAGGGACAACCTGAAGTGTAGGAACTCCGAAGATCGGGGTTGTCCCCGTGAGGAGTGTTGCGACACGCTGGAAAGCATGGAGCACTTCCTCCTTCAGTGTCCTTTTAATGCAGGGGTCTACAACAGGGTGGGTGCTTCCATAGGCTGGCCTCGGCTGGCACACCTTTCCTATGCGGAGTGGGCGTATGGGGCATTCGGATCCCTGGGTGGCCGAGATCGGGCACTTTATTTCTAGTCAGTTTAGTCGTCAGGTTTTACACGTGGAACGCACGGTGCTTAGTGTCAACTCAGCAGAAAATCCTCCCCCGGGACGAGGTTGTTAGGAACATTCTGGGTGGCCTGGTGAAGGTGCGCTCTCTGGAGTATGACAGGCTGGGTGCAGCGAGGGCCTCTCTTCTCTGGAGAGGGTTCTCATTTAATGTACCCTAGGGCCTAGATAAGCAGGTAAGTGGTAGGGACAGGTAGATAGCTTCAGTAGGGACAGGTAGATAGTTAGGGACAGGACAGGGACAGCCGAGGGACAGTTAGGTAGGCACGCGGTGAGTTAGGTAGGGTAGTAGGGTCAGGCAGGGAGAGACAGGGAAAGGTAGGTAGATAAATAGGGACAGATGTTTAGGCAGGTAGGGACGGCTGGTAGAGTAAGGATTGTTAGGATAGAAGCCTGTCATCTCCGGGTTCCTGGTGACGGGCTGGGGGCTTTTCACTGTCAGATTTTTGTTTTGCAGAAGTGAATTACTGATATAGGGCTTACAGGCCCCAATCCTGGCTCTGGGGAAGTGTTGTAATATAGAGAGTTAGGTTGTATTATATAGTATTGTATTGTGAGATGTTCCTGGAGGTCATGAGTTCCTCAGTGAAGCTTATTTTGTATTGTGTTGGGGGTTTTATGGTGGTGGGGGGGGGGTTGGTGGTAGGTTTGTTATAGTTGTATTTGCTGTGTAACTAAAAAAAAAATATATATATATATATATATATAAAAGGAAAAAAAAAATTGTGTGGTTTAGATAGATGTGTTTTAAGCCAGGTGGCTTTTGTGTTTCTTTTTGGGCGATGGAGCAGAGTTTTCTTTGTCAGGTTTGGTGTGAAGTGTGTATGTGGTATTAATAAAATGTTTCTTCTCTCCTTGGGTGACGTAACCTGGGGAGGAGGAGATCTGGAGGAAACAAAAAGTGAGATGAAGTCGGCTGCCATTCTAGGCTGAAGTCACCTGCCTTTCTCAGATCGCAGCCGCTAAGCAGCTTGAGGCCGGGCAAGTCCAGGAATGGGAGACCGGCCGGGAATCTCTGGTGCAGCATCAGAGAGAAAGATGAAGGAGGAAGCTTCTCTGAGGAAGAAGACAGGTTTTGTTTTGGGGGTGTTGCTTTGAATGGGGCAGTTATGCTGGACTCGGACTTTTGCTTGGACTGGGGGGTAATGTTGGACTCGGATGGTTGTTTTGCTGGGGTTTGGATTTTTGTTCTTTATTAATTGTAAGTTTTGTATTTTTTTTTATATTAAAAGAGTTCCCTGTATATGGATCTATACGGCCACCACTAGGTGGGCCTCCAAGTGGTGGGTGTATACATCCATATACAAGGAACTCCCCTAGTGGTGGCCGTATACATCCATATACAGGGAGCCTCCACTAGTGGTGGCCATATACATCCATATACAGGGAGCTCCTCCTAGTGGTGGGTATATACATCCATATACAGGGAACTCCCCCTAGTGGAGGCAGTATACATCCATATACAGGGAGCTCCCCCTAGTGGTGGGTGTATACATCCATATACAGGGAGCTCCCCCTAGTGGTGGCCGTATACATCCATATACAGGGAGCCTCCACTAGTGGTGGCCATATACATCCATATACAGGGAGCTCCTCCTAGTGGTGGCTGTATACATCCATATACAGGGAACTCCCCCTAGTGGAGGCAGTATACATCCATATACAGGGAGCTCCCCCTAGTGGTGGGTGTATACATCCATATACAGGGAGCTCCCCCTAGTGGTGGCCGTATACATCCATGTACAGGGAGCTCATCCTAGTGGTGGCCATATACATCCATATACAGGGAGCCTCCCCTAGTGGTGGCCGTATACATCCATATACAGGGAGCTCCTCCTAGTGGTGGGTGTATACATCCATATACAGGGAACTCCCCCTAGTGGTGGGTGTATACATCCATATACAGGGAACTCCCCCTAGTGGTGGCCGTATACATCCATGTACAGGGAGCTCCTCCTAGTGGTGGGTGTATACATCCATATACAGGGAACTCCCCCTAGTGGTGGCTGTATACATCCATATACAGGGAGCTCCTCCTAGTGGTGGGTGAATACATCCATATACAGAGAACTCCCCCTAGTGGTGGGTGCATACATCCATATACAGGGAACTCCCCCTAGTGGTGGCCCTATACATCCATATACAGGGAGCTCCACCTAGTGGTGGGTGTATACATCCATATACAGAGAACTCCCCCTAGTGGTGGGTGTATACATCCATATACAGGGAGCTCCCCCTAGTGGTGGCTGTATGCATCCATATACAGGGAGCTCCTCCTAGTGGTGACCGTATACATCCATATACAGGGAGCTCCCCTAGTGGTGGCCGTATACATCCATATACAGGGAGCTCCCCCTAGTGGTGGCCGTATACATCCATATACAGGGAACTCCCCCTAGTGGTGGCCGTATACATCCATGTACAGGGAGCTCATCCTAGTGGTGGCCATATACATCCATATACAGGGAGCTCCTCCTAGTGGTGGGTGTATACATCCATATACAGGGAACTCCCCCTAGTGGTGGGTGTATACATCCATATACAGGGAACTCCCCCTAGTGGTGGCTGTATGCATCCATATACAGGGAGCTCCCCCTAGTGGTGACCGTATACATCCATGTACAGGGAACTCCTCCTAGTGGTGACCGTATACATCCATATACAGGGAGCTCCTCCTAGTGGTGACCGTATACATCCATATACAGGGAGCTCCCCCTAGTGGTGGCCGTATACATCCATATACAGGGAGCTCCCCCTAGTGGTGGCCGTATACATCCATATACAGGGAGCTCCTCCTAGTGGTGGGTGTATACATCCATATACAGGGAACTCCCCTTAGTGGTGGCTGTATACATACATATACAGGGAGCTCCCCCTAGTGATGGCTGTATACATCCATATACAGGGAGCTCCCCCTAGTGGTGGCTGTATACATCCATATACAGGGAGCTCCTCCTAGTGGTGGGTGTATACATCCATATACAGGGAGCTCCCCCTAGTGGTGGCCGCATAGATCCATATACAGGGAGCTCCCCCTAGTGGTGGCCGCAGCTCTAGGGTTAAGGTGGTCTGTGTGTGCACATCACTGTGGATGTGATCCTCAGAGGAAAGGTCTCCGTGTGATGGGGGCTGTAGTCTTATGCTGCATTTACCTGTTGATATGATGCAGGGCGGCCATGTAGTGGGGAACGTTCATCATCAGCCTCCGGCTCAGCAGCTTTCTCCTCCTGAGATAACAAATCCTTCTCACGCTGCGTTGCCATCTGCACACAGAGAAGGGAGAATGGTAGTGACTCCTGCACTGTAAATAAGGAGGATGCTGAAATCCTCTGTGCTGCTATTACACATGTACATAATCCAGCCATGCCCCCACTATACACCATAATCCCCCTGAAATCCTCTGTGCTGCTATTACACATGTACATAATCCAGCCATGCCCCCACTATACACCATAATCCCCCTGAAATCCTCTGTGCTGCTATTACACATGTACATAATCCAGCCATGCCCCCACTATACACCATAATCCCCCTGAAATCCTCTGTGCTGCTATTACACATGTACATAATCCAGCCATGCCCCCACTATACACCATAATCCCCCTGAAATCCTCTGTGCTGCTATTACACATGTACATAATCCAGCCATGCCCCCACTATACACCATAATCCCCCTGAAATCCTCTGTGCTGCTATTACACATGTACATAATCCAGCCATGCCCCCACTATACACCATAATCCCCCTGAAATCCTCTGTGCTGCTATTACACATGTGCATAATCCAGCCATGCCCCCACTATACACCATAATCCCCCCTAAAATCCTCTGTGCTGCTATTACACATGTGCATAATCCAGCCATGCCCCCACTATATACCATAATCCCCCTGAAATCCTCTGTGCTGCTATTACACATGTGCATAATCCAGCCATGCCCCCACTATACACCATAATCCCTCTGAAATCCTCTGTGCTGCTATTACACATGTGCATAATCCAGCCATGCCCCCACTATACACCATAATCCCCCTGAAATCCTCTGTGCTGCTATTACACATGTACATAATCCAGCCATGCCCCCACTATACACCATAATCCCTCTGAAATCCTCTGTGCTGCTATTACACATGTGCATAATCCAGCCATGCCCCCACTATACACCATAATCCCCCTGAAATCCTCTGTGCTGCTATTACACATGTACATAATCCAGCCATGCCCCCACTATACACCATAATCCCTCTGAAATCCTCTGTGCTGCTATTACACATGTACATAATCCAGCCATGCCCCCACTATACACTATAATCCCTCTGAAATCCTCTGTGCTGCTATTACACATGTGCATAATCCAGCCATGCCCCCACTATACACCATAATCCCCCCTGAAATCCTCTGTGCTGCTGTGGGCCCCTTGTGCTTGGTTACCGTGTGAAGGTTCTCCTCTTCAGGAAGTCTCTGTAGTAGGGGATCTTCCTCAGGGTTCGGCACAGAACGGCCTCTCGATGCCAGACCCCCAGCTCCTGCACCTCGGAGCCCGACACCTGATCCACATGGAGAATTCCAAAGGGTGAAAACACAAAGTGCTCGGGTGAAGCCGGGAGAGCGGGACGACTCTGAGGTCATAGATGCTGCAGAGACAAGAGATGTCCATGATGAGCTTCCGACGACTTCTGCAAGCGGGATGTCACTACCAGGGGTCCGTGTGTTACACCACCCGCCAGCCTTTTATAGGGGATCTCCAGGGAACCAAGAATCGTCCCCATGTATGAACCCCCAAACAAATACATGCAAACAACAAATCATCTGCCTGCAGGGAGGACGTCACTACCAAGACCTGCCCTCACGGAGCCGAGGACATAGGCGCTGTGAGCAACCAATCATCTGACTGCAGGGAGGACGTCACTACCCAGACCTGCCCTCACGGAGCCGAGGACAGAGGCGCTGTGAGCAACCAATCATCTGCCTGCAGGGAGGACATCACTACCCAGACCAGCCCTCATGGAGCCGAGGACTGAGACGCACTGTGAGCAACCACTCATCTGCCTGCAGGGAGGACATCACTACCCAGACCAGCCCTCATGGAGCCGAGGACAGAGGCGCTGTGAGCAACCAATCATCTGACTGCAGGGAGGACGTCACTACCCAGACCTGCCCTCACGGAGCCAAGGACGGAGGCACTGCAAGCAACCAATCATCTGCCTGCAGGGAGGACATCACTACCCAGACCAGCCCTCATGGAGCCGAGGACAGAGGCGCTGTGAGCAACCAATCATCTGACTGCAGGGAGGACGTCACTACCCAGACCTGCCCTCACGGAGCCAAGGACGGAGGCGCTGCAAGCAACCAATCATCTGCCTGCAGGGAGGACATCACTACCCAGACCAGCCCTCATGGAGCCGAGGACTGAGACGCACTGTGAGCAACCACTCATCTGGTTGCAGGGAGGACGTCACTACCCAGATCAGCCCTCACTGAGCCGAGCACGGAGGCAATCTGTGAGCAACTTATTGCAGGGAGGATGTCACTACTCAGACTTGCCGTCGCGAAGTCGAGGCTGGAGGCACGCTTTGAGCAACCTTTTATATAACTGCAGGGAGGACGTCACTACCCAGACCTGCCCCCATGGAGCCGAGCAGAGGCATGCTGTGATTAACCGATCACCACCCAGACCTCCAACAAAAGAAACGAGCAATGTTGCGAGCAGCCAATCGTCTGGCTGTTCAGGGACGACGTCACTATCCAATTCTGTCCCCAAAGGGACACAGCGGCAAGGATGGAGGCGCGCATCGGGCAGTCAATCCCTGAGCGTGGAGGAAGGACATCACTACCCAGGCCTGCCCCAAAAGGGACGCTGAGATGAGAACGAAGATGTGCTGCAGGCAGCCAATTGCCTAAGTGTGCAAAGAGGACGTTACTACCCAAACCTGCCTTCACAAAACAGGGTCGGAGGCGCGCTGCGAGCAGCCATTCAACTGCAGGGATGACGCCACCACCCATACCTGCCCCGAAGAGTCACGGAGATGAGTATGAAAGCACGCTGCAGACATCCAATCACCTGAGTGTGCAAAGAGGACATGACTACTCAGACTTGCCCTCACGGAGCTGAGGACGGGCAGCCTATCGCATGAGTGTGCAGGAGGACGTCACTACCCAGTCCTGCTCGTGAAGGGACATGAAGACGAGGACGGAGGCGCACTGCAGGCATCCAATCACCTGAGTGTGCAGAGAGGAAGTCAGCGATTCACTACCAGGACACAACAGATGCGCTGAGCTAACTGCAAGCATTCAGGGAACTCAGGAACTAAATCTAGAGGACGCTCTGGTTCTTTATCTATTCTATTGGCAGAGGACCCCTTTATACAATTGATAGTCGATTACTGGACTGATTGCACAAGATGGCCATTCTCCAGCGTGTAATCGGCAGCACATCCTCTGATTAAACTCAGCAATGTGCTTCCGAGAACACAAATGTCACTTGCATCCAATGGATGACTGGAGTGATCATTTAACGGATGATTGTCCCCCTCACAGTCCCACAGAGGCAAAACCCCAATACTAGATTATTGGCTTCTCTGCATGGGATGTTCTCCAGTTGTAGGGGAGTGGGCCCCTGCTGTGTGCCCGGGCCGGAACCAAGGGGGCTGTTACATAAGTTCCTAGGGAGAAGGTGCCCGGGGGAAGGAACTGGAGGGTGAGGCAGAGACTTTTCTGGAAGGTGTGGGGGCGGGGCCAATATAAAAGGAGCACAGGAGTTGAGCAGAGGGGAGTTGCCACGGAGACAGACAGGAGTAAGGGGAGAGAGACACAGGAGAGACAGGACGCAGAGACTGAGGAGAAGAAAGTGGGACGTCTCTGACAGGGACTGTAGAGGCAGGAGAGTTTTGTCAGCCGAGGCCGCCACTGCCACACTTGAGCCCGCGGTTGCGGCCTGCTCACCCGCCACTGTCTCACCCGAGTCCGTGGCCTGTGTCCCATCTCCTGGGGTCGCCACGGTCCCGCTCCAGTACGCGGTTGCAGCCTACCCGACAGCTGCCACCATCCCGCTTCTTGGAGGGGCAAACTCTACACCGGAGGATTTCCCCAGGGCCTATTGTGCCCCATCTGTGCCTGAGCATGGGAACTCTCGAGGCTTAAGTCAGCCTCTCATCGGCTGGGCCCAGCGGCTGCGACAACGGACGAACAACAACCGGACCACAACTCTACAGAACGTCCGAGAAACTAAGTGACTCTCTGTTATCGTGGTTTATTACCGGAGGGCATTGGACGGCCATATCGCAGCCCTATAGGCCCTGACACTCGCCGAGTATTTGTTAGTTCATTATATCGTGTTTTGTGTACGGTTTCCCTGCGTGGAGAACCAGTTTTTGCCTGTTATCCATACAAAACCTCCCCTTATAAAGTTATAGTTAAAGCTTGCTCCGTCTCCGACTCGTCACTGCATCCCGTGTACCTGCGAATACCACATTTGGTGTAGTCGGCAGGATGCAGTCTCCGAGAGCGAGTGGGGAAGCCGCAGATCAGGGGGTGACAGTGGCCCCCGGACTAGTCTGACGTTGGGGCCATGCTGAACAACTTGCCCAAGTTCACTGGCAGTAATACCATGCTATGGAGCTGGACAGAACGAATGCGGGGGTTGTTCAGGATGCACCCGATGACCCCTGATCTGGAGGCCGAGGTGGCCATCATAGCATTGGAGGGAAAGACCCGGGACTCTGTGATGTTAAGGCCCCCAGGACAACAAAATACTTTTGTCCCGGTATTGCAGATCTTGGAAGAAACCCACGGGGACCCGACTGATGTTGGAGAACTGAGAACCCGACTGTTCAGCCGCATGCAGGGCGAGGGGGAGACGGTCACTCAGTATATGAATGTGCTGCCACGAGAGGTGGTGAGTTCTCCTTCAATAGAAGTCTTCAAACAGAGGCTGGACCGATATCTGTCTGGGATGATTTAGTGAATCCTGCTTTGAGCAGGGGGTTGGACCAGATGGCCCAACTCTACTATTCTATGATTCTATGAACTCTATATGGCCATCGAGCGAAAGGACGGGGTAGGCGTGGGGCCCCTTGACATTACCCTGCGTGACCTCTTGGTGACTGGAATGCGCGACCCCCTGACTAAGCAAGCCTTGCGAGAACAGATACGGGTAAACCCGCGTTTGACCTTCTCCGTGGTAGGGAGTGAGGCCCGCGCGCAAGAGCAGGAGCAAAAGGTGACAGCCCCCGTGGGGAAGGCCCAGAGCATTGAAGCCTCTCTGAATGCCATAAGTGAGCCCCTGTGGGTGGGGAAATGCGACAGGAGCTGGAGAATATCAGAGTTGAACTAGCTGAAGTGAAAAGAAAGGCTGGAGCTTGAGGCGGCCTACCAGGGCCGAACATGTCAACTTGGAGGCCCCGTAACACTCGGGGTGGCCAGCCTCCACGGCCAGCCGCTTCTTTTAACTGTGGAGAGATGGGCCACTTCGCCCGGGAGTGCCCTTGGTGGGGGAAGAACTCGCCCAGGCGGCCGTTAACCTAGAGGGCTCTGAGCCAGGGGGACGCCGCTCGGAGCCAGAACGCACCTCACGGGGTGGTGGAAGTCCAGAGGACCTGGTCGCGAAGTGTCCGCTGGTTTGGGCAGAATTTGAAGGCTGTGCCATGTGCTGCATGGTAGGCACGAGGTCACAAGTGACCACTATGCCTGAGACTTACTTCCGGCAACATTTTATAGAAGCCACAAGACCCCAGTTGGGGTCCGTGATAAAACTGGTGGCTGCCAATCAACTAGCTATTCCAGTCGCTGGAGTAGCATGGGCCGGCGAGGCGTGGTCCTGACTCAGGGAGGCTGACTGATGGATATGTCGTCACCTTGGGCATGAATGTGCTAAAAGAATTTGGCAGCCTCCTTCTCCATGAACCGGCCCAAGAGAAGTTAAAACAATGGGGCCCCCGCACTTCGCAGGGGCAGGTCTTTCAGCAGTTGGTGTGGGGTGCGCGAGTCCAGGAGGATTGCCTGGAGGGAGAGTGCTGGGGAGAGTGACTGCGCCTGCGACTCCTCAGCTCATGCTGCCGCCAGGACAGACAGTTGTTGCGCTGCCTGTCCGGGCCCATGTACCGCTGGAAGGAGTAGAGGTGCAGGTGGAGCCATGTTTCCTTGAGCATCTACACTCCGGGCTCCTGGTGGCTCGTGCCCTGGCTACCGTACGAAAGGGGACCGTCCTTGTGCGGTGTGTCAATCTGGAAAACCAGGACCTTCTACTGAAGCCCCGCATGGAAATGGCAAAAGTAGTAAAACCATTGGAAGAAATACTCCCGCCACCGGCGTTGCAGATGGGGTGAATCCAAGGGATCCCTGGGCAGTAACTGTGCATGCCGTCCGGACCGCAAAGCCCCCGCCTGAGCAGGCGGGGTGTGCTATCTTGGAGAAAATGCGAGCTGAACTCTCTGACCTCAACCCGGCCCAAATACACCAGGTGGAAGCTCTCTTGGGCCATTACCAAAAGGTGTTTGCCAGCCATGAGGACAATTTTGGGTGCACCATAGCCATTACACACGGCATTCCCACTAAAGGGGCGGCCCCCATCAGTGAGCGATATATTGACAGATTCCACCGCAGTTGTACCAAGAAGTGAAAATGCTGTTGAATCAAATGCTGCAAAAGGGGGTCATCCGGGAAAGTCAAAGCCCCTGTGCAGCTCCCAAAGTGTTGGTGCGGAAAAAGGACGGCACCCTGTGGTTCTGTGTGGATTACCGTAAGTTGAATGCCTGCACCATCAAAGAATCATACCCACTCCCTCGTATAGAGGAGTCTCTGTCGGCCAAAGGAAAGGCTAAATATTTTTCTACCTTTGTTTTGGCCAGCAGATAATGGCAGGTATCGATGTCCGAGGAGGATCGAGCAAAAACTGCCTTCATTTTGCCCATGGGACTGTTTGAATTCAACTGGATGCCGTTTGGACTGTTCAACGCCCCTGGTACTTTCCAGCGCCAGATGGAGCGGTGCCTAGGCGACCTCAACTTCAAAGCCACCCTAATATATTTAGATGACATTATCATCTATGCCGCCATGTTTGAAGACCACCTGCATCGCCTGGGCCAGGTGCTCGGCCGGCTGCAAAAGTACGGGTTGAAGTGTGGAGCCCAGCTGCGACTGGATCCATATCTTCCAGAAGGGTGCACTGAAAGAATATACCACTAGAGGTAATTATACACATTCACACACATTCACCTATCCCAAAGACCACCAGAGGGAGCTGTTTTAGACATATAAAAGAGGGTGAACACAGGAAACATCAAGCCAGTCACCTCAGAGAGTGTAGAAGGTGAGAGCACTGAGCTCGGTTTGTGCAGACTAGCTCACTGAGCGTTCTGAGGAGAGAGAGAGGTTGCAGAGCCATTCAGTTCAAGAGAGAGTGGAGGCCAGTACAAGTGGAACCGAAGCCACTCCAGCCTGGTCAGAACTGAGCCAACAGTGTGCAGCTCAGAGAGAAAGCGTGCCGACGCTTAGAGAGCGGAGAAGAGGCAGCCCACCAACTGCCAGTGTGTGATCGTGTGAGGGCCCGGGTAGGCCGAAGGCGAGTGGAAACGGAGAAGGGACAGAGGAGCATAAATAGCTCATCCCAATTATTACCACCGGATACCGGGGTCCGAGCCTATAGGGATCTCCTCGACCCATTAGGAGAACACCGGAGTTCCTGGAGGACTACAAGTCCCAGGAGTACCTCAGAGCTGATACGTAACTGGGCCAGGAGGACGGAGTCCAGCCGTGCACGGCAAATAGAGACTGTGTACTTCAAGAAAGGGTCCAACCACAAGGTCAGCCAGGTGCAAGACGGAGACCAAGTTAGGCCTAGCTACAAGCAGGTCAGGACTATCACATAAAAGCAAGGAGAGAGGAGGCCACACACTTACTCAGTGGAGGAATCTGGATGTGCACCCTTCACCCTACAGTGCTCCGGGGAGTGCCTGCAACATCTTCAGTAAAGGTACCAAAGTGACATGTGTGTGTCTACCTTATTACCCCTAACTGCCGGGTCCCCGTCTGTCCTGCACCCCTGCACATCTATCTGCCCTGAAGGACTCAGCCTTACTTGTGGAAGGCTTAACATCTAGCTGCACAATATTAACCCTTCAGTGGATCTGCATAGCAGCGCTGGTCATCCTGACCAGATACCACAGGTGGCGTCACGAATCCTCATACCAATATTCAATTCACCTGCAAATATCCCACATTAAAGAATGAGCACCAGAGCCACGGACTGAGCTGTGTCGCTGTGACATCCCCCATAGTAGTCTATAGGCTCAGATCCGAGTTCCCATTGCTCTGGAGAGCGACTCATCTCTTCCTGGCGTCACGAACAGGATTTCGTGCCCTGCAGCAACGGAGTGACTCCTGCCCGTTGCCACCGGGTACTGTGTGCCTCACTAAAAGACTGTCGCATATAGTGGTGAAGATTTCCCGCCATTTGCTCGCCATTGCCCGCCATTTACAGCGCCACGGCGCGAAGAGAAGGAGGCGTACCTGCAAAAGCGCGCTGAGTCCCAGACACGCCCCAACGCTGACGCAGCGGCAGGTCCTGTGGAGAGCTTCAGTGAACGCTCTGATGTCAGAGCGCCGGCGACGCAGGTCCTTCTCACAACTGTGATCAGAGGAAGCTGCGGCCTACAGGAGAAGGTAGGCCACGCTTAACTAGGGGGGCGCAGATATGTCGCAGCAGCAAGCTGACAGCACGGCCCAGGCTGACCGCCCCAATGATTCACCCCTCGGCGCTGCCGCGCAGGATGGAAACGCTGGCCCCTCACCAGGTCCTGTGGTTCCGATAGTACCGCTGACGCTGCCCTACATGCCTGGAGCAAAGTGGCTCCCTCAGTATAGCGGCAAGCCAGACACCCTGTCAGGGTTCAAACTTAAAATATGCAGCATAATGGACATGTACCCTATGACAGAGAAACAAAGAGCTGCAGTGGTAGTGGGACAACTGACCGGTGCTGCAGAGAGGGAAGTAGAGACATGGACCGCTGCAGACCAGGAGTCAGTGCTTGCAATTTTCTTAGAGCTACAGACTTTCTTGAGGACCGCACTGAAACAGATCTCCGGATGAGGTTTTACCAATGCTCCCAGAAACCAGATGATAGCATTAGGGACTACGCCTGCCGACTACAGGGGGCCCTGCAAGCTCTCAAACAGGTTAACCCCATAAGTGTCATCAATGAAAATAAAATGTTAAAGGAACAATTTGTACGGGGATTGAGGTCTCAAGCTGAAAACAGAACTGTGCATTGGTGTTCTTTGGATCATCCTGATGCTACCTTTGATGCCCTTAAGGATATGGCTATAAAAGGACTGCGATCCCTGGAAATGCCCGAGATGGCAACCCAGTGTCACCCGGGTGAAGCCCCTCTAAAGCCAGCAGCATCCACCTTCTCCCCGCTGGTTGCGGAAGCCAAAACGCAGGTGGCGCCCCTACTGAGCTGGACTGTTTGCGCTCAGAAGTGCGCCAGCTGACCAAAAACCTGGCCACTGTAATGAGTGCCCTGCAACTGCGAAAGGAGGAAGAAGGAAAGATCCTGCTAGCTGACTGCCCAGAGGATGTCCCTTGGATGAACCGGAGGAGAAGGAGGACGTCACCCCACCGGAGGAGGACAACGCCACCCCCTGGAGGGACCCGCGACCAGCATCATCCTCGCCGAGAGATCATCTGCTACCGCTGCCACAGAGAAGGTCACCCAGCACACCGGTGCCCTTTAAACGAGCAAATCCTGGGTCCGAGGGCCAACACCCAGGAATAGACTCATCAGGCCCCTCAGACTGGAACCGCAGGTTTGTGGAAGGCCATACCTGTCCATCATACTGGACGGGATCGCAATCCCTGCCCTGCTGGACACTGGATCTCAGGTAACCATCATACCTGATGTTCTCTACAGTAGATACTGGTCTATGGACAGTCTCCAAACCCCAAACCCTGACTTTGCCGTTTACGCCTCTAATGGCCTCCCTCTTGACTTACTGGGGGCTAAAAATGTAGATGTAAAAGTGGGGAGAGTGGAGCTGAAGGACCAAGGACTTCTTGTAGTGAAGACTGTTAATGAGGAAAATGGGTTGAATGTGGTTTTAGGCACTAACATTATTAGTAACTGTTTGGAGGAGGTTGTGTTTTTACTCCAACAGCTCGCCGATATTGCCCGACCAAAGAAAAAGGGAGTGATCCAGAAGGAGATCCGGGCCCTGATATGCCAGCAGCAAGTGAAACTGACCGGTGGTGAGATTGGTAATGTACGGGTAACAGACCCGAACCCCATTGTGATACCCCCAATGAGTGAAATGCTTATATGGTGTAGAGCAGCAATAGGTCTGAGAGGACAGAACTACCAAGCAGTAGTAGAGCCCCATTGTTCAGAGCACAGACCTACACTCTTGACTGCCAGAGGGGTAGTGGAGGTACATAATGGGAGGGTTCCAGTGCGTCTTCTCAACTGGGGAAGGATGAAGTCAAATTACCACGTTATGCCACTGTTGCTAAGTTACATGCTGTGGATAACAACTCCATTCACACAACGGAGCCCTTAACCTCCCCACAACCAGTGGAGGATAACGGCCCGACCACCAAGGTGGAGGATTGGTGTCAACAGCTCCATGTCGGGACGGACACCACTCCAGCCCACCAGAAACAGAGAGTACATCGAGTAGTTCAGGAGTACACACAGGTATTCAGCAAACACCCACTCGACTTTGGGAAAATTAAAGGGGTCCAACATCACATCCCCACAGGCAATCATCCTCCCATTAAAGAACGGTATTCAATTCACCTGTAAATATCCTACATTAAAGAATGAGCACCAGAGCCACGGACTGAGCTGTGTCGCCGTGACATCCCCCATAGTAGTTTACAGGCTCAGATCCGAGTTCCCATTGCTCTGGAGGGCGACTCAGAAGGTGAAGCCCCAAAAATGCCACCTGTTCCGCACACAAATAGAATACCTGTGGCATGCGTGAGGCCGTCTCTGGAGAAGGTCGCTGCGATACAGGAGTGGCCTACTCCGAGACAGTGAAGGATGTGCCGGCCTTCTTGGGGCTAGCTGGATACTACTGTCGCTTTGTGAAAAATTTCACCCGCCGAGCTCGAGCCCTGCAGGACCTGCTAAGAGGAATCCCATCCGGTGCTAACAACTGCAAGGTACAGTGGCGAGAACCTCAGGAAGAAGCTTTTCGAGACCTTAAGGCCGCACTCTCAGAAGCCCCGGTGTTAGCCTACACGGATTTCTCGCAAACGTTCATTCTGCACACTGACAGGAGCTTACACGGGTTGGGGGCTGTGTTTTCGCAGATGCAGGACGGCCGAGAGAGGGTGATCGCCTATGGCAGCTGATCACTTCACAACTCCGAATGCAATCCTGACAACTACAGCTCTTTCAAGCTCGAGCTCCTGGCGGTGGTGTGGGCCATGACGGAGCGATTTGTGGAGTACCTAGCGGGATCTGAGGTGGTGGTACGAACCAACAACAACCCCCTGGCCCACCTTGAAAACGCCAAACTGGGGCCCTGGAGCAGCGGTGGGTAGCCAGGATGGCCAAGTTCAAATACAAAATCATTTACAAGAGGGGGCAGAAAATGTCCAAGCCGATGTCTTGTCCCGAATCCAGCGCCCCGTCCCAGGACGGAGCTGGGATGAAGAGCTAGAGGGAGAGGAAACACCGTATTCCCTAAAACCCAACGAGACCACAGCAGTGACAAAAGAGCAGTCCTGTACAAAAGCCACTGGGGGCATTCTCGATCAATCCCGGGATGAATGGATATGCCAGCAACAAGCAGACAGTGAAATCAGCTCCCTTCGCCGGTGGGTCGCCCAAGGACAACTTCCCAATGACGCTCAAAGAAAAATACTTTCTAAGGACGCTGTGCTAATGCTCCGTCAATGGGAAAAACTGGTGCTCAAAAAGGGACTATTGTATCACAAAACCACTCTACACACCGAACCCACCGTAGCCTGGCAAGTGGTAGTGCCGGGAGCCCTACTGACTGACATTGCTCTGGAGGCTCATGAGAAAGGGGCTCATTTTGGCATACAAAAGACTTTCCAGTGGCTACAGCGAACAGCCTATCATCCCTGGTTACAAGCCGTAATAGAAGATGTGTGCCGAGCATGCTGCTTATGTGAGTTGACTAAACCACCAGAACAAGGAGCCCCTTACAAACAATTGTAACCACCGCGCCCCTTGAACTGTTAATGGTGGATTACTTAACCATCGGTCCGGCTCATCAGGGATATCAACACTGCTTAGCCATTGTGGACCATTTTACCAAGTTTGCCATAGTGGTCCTCACCCGAGATCAACAGCAGAATCGGCCGCTTATGCTATCTGTAAAAACTTTATCCAAGTGTATGGCTGCCCACAACGCATCCACTCAGATCAAGGGGCCTGCTTCCTGGGGAAAGTGATGGAAGAACTGCATCGCCTGTGCGGCTTTGACAAATACGGTACCACAACATATCACCCGCAAGGGAATGGGGCCTGTGAACGGTTCAACCGGACTCTAATTCAAATGTTGCGGACCCTGCAAGATAACCAGAAAGCCCGTTGGCCTGAATACGTCCCCGAATTGGTCTGGGTATATAACAACCGGGTACATCGGCTCACCGGGTACACCCCATACACGCTACTCTTCGGTCAGTAAGGCAAGGGAATTACTGAGGTAGAGCTGGACCCCAAGGAAGAACGGTCATGGGTAGGGGTTCACTAATGGGTCCGGGGCCACCGGTATTGTCTGCAGACCCTACACAGATTAGTGCAGACTAAGCTCCAAGATCTGGAACACCCTGAAAAGCCCACGTCACAGCCCATTGAATTTCGAAAAGGAGATTGCGTGCTTGTACGAGATCAAAGACCCCAAAGCAAACTGAGCCATCGATGGGAGGACAGTCCCTACAAAATTCTACACCAAGTAAGTCCAGACGGACCAGTATATGAGACACAATCAGAGGAAGGAGGGAATCAACCCACCCAGATTGTGCACCGCAATATGTTACGGCCCTGTATATCCACAGATCCCACGCAGGGCGAGGCCTCTCTGCAGACTCCGGACCCTTTAGCGCAGGCTCGAGCCCCTCCAGCAGCCGTCTGGGAAGATGAAGATGATGAGGACTTGCCCGCGAGACCAGCAGACACTTCCACGGCCTGTGCCCCAGCAACTCCAGTTGCTCAGCCATCTGCCACCACCCAAGAGGACTCCATTCTGACCATTGGACCGCGACGCTCTGAGCGGTCTACAGCAGGCAAACCCCCGAGCGATATGAACAGAATCAGTTCATGTGGCAGAGACAACTTCAGTGCCCAGATATTAGCACAAAATCCCTCAAACCCTCACCCGAGGACTAGCGAGCTCAAAGGATGGGGGAATGTAGGGGAGTGGGCCCCCGCTGTGTGCCCGGGCCGGAACCAAGGGGGCTGTCACATAAGTTCCTAGGGAGAAGGTGCCCGGGTGAAGGAACTGGAGGGGGAGGCAGAGACTTTTCTGGAAGGTGTGGGGGCGGGGCCAATATAAAAGGAACACAGGAGTTGAGCAGAGGGAGTTGCCACGGAGACAGACAGGAGTAAGGGGAGAGAGACGCAGGAGAGACAGGACGCAGAGACTGAGGAGAAGAAAGTGGGACGTCTCTGACAGGGACTGTAGAGGCAGGAGAGTTCTGTCAGCCGAGGCCGCCACTGCCACACTTGAGCCCGCAGTTTGGGCATGCTCGCCCACAGCCACGACCGCCACTGTCTCACCCAAGTCCATGGCTGCGGCCTGTGTCCCATCTCCTGGGGTCGCCACGGTCCCGCTCCTACCCGACAGCTGCCACCATCCCGCCTCTTGGAGGGGCGAACTATACGCCGGAGGATTTCTCCAGGGCCTGTTGTGCCCCATCTGCACCTGAGCATGGGAATGCTTGAGGCTTATGTCAGCTCCTCATCGGCTGGGCCCAGCGGCTGCGACAACAGACGAACAACAACCGGACCACAACTCTACAGAACGTCCGAGAAACTAAGTGACACTCTGTTATCGTGGTTTATTACCGGAGGGCATTGGACGGCCATATCGCAGCCCTATGGGCCCTGACACTCGCCGAGTATTTGTTAGTTCGTTATATCGTGTTTTGTGTACAGTTTCCCTGCGTGGAGAACCAGTTTTTGCCTGTTATCCATACAAAACCTCCCCTTATAAAGTTATAGTTAAAGCTTGCTCCGTCTCCGACTCGTCACTGCATCCCGCGTACCTGCGAATACCACACAGTCACCTCCAGAGCTGCAGTCAATCTTCTGCTCTGCACTTACCAATTGTGGACAGCGCAGGTTCGGTTCAGATACAGAAAGGTGACTTTCCCCAGGTGTCTGCACTGCACCAGCAACTCTGCGGCTTCGTATCCTGTCAGCTGGTGATCTGTGGCCCCCACGCTCTTCTCAGGCTCCAGCTCTTGGTACAGTTCATCAGGGGCCCCGCTGCTGAATGAGAGATGACAATCAAACACACATCTGTGGACCTCATGTAGAGGAAACAAGAAGCATAAGGAAAGCAACTGTGTGTAGAGCATCTGATACAGACAGAGAGGTGTATGATCAGTACGGTGTGAGATAAGTACGGTGTGAGATCAGTGCGGGGTGTGATCAGTGCGGTGTGTGATCAGTGCGGTGTGTGATCAGTGCGGTGTGTGATCAGTGTGTTCAGTGCAGTGTGAGATCACTGCGGTGTGTGATCAGTGCGGTGTGTGATCAGTGTGTTCAGTGCAGTGTGAGATCACTGCGGTGTGTGATTAGTGAGATGAGTGATCAGTGCAGTGTGTGATCAGTGCGGTGTGTGATCAGTGCGGTGTGTGATCAGTGCGGTGTGTGATCAGTGCAGTGTGTGATCAGTGCGGTGTGTGATCAGTGTGATCAGTGCGGTGTGTGATCAGTGCGGTGTGTGATCAGTGCGGTGTGTGATCAGTGCAGTGTGTGATCAGTGTGTTCAGTGCAGTGTGAGATCACTGCGGTGTGTGATCAGTGCGGTGTGTGATCAGTGCGTTCAGTGCAGTGTGAGATCACTGCGGTGTGTGATCAGTGCGGTGTGTGATCAGTGTGTTCAGTGCAGTGTGAGATCACTGCGGTGTGTGATTAGTGAGATGAGTGATCAGTGCAGTGTGTGATCAGTGCGGTGTGTGATCAGTGCGGTGTGTGATCAGTGCGGTGTGTGATCAGTGCGATGAGTGATCAGTGCGGTGTGTGATCAGTGCGATGTGTGATCAGTGCAGTGTGTGATCAGTGTGATCAGTGCGGTGTGTGATCAGTGCGGTGTGTGATCAGTGCGGTGTGTGATCAGTGCGGTGAGTGATCAGTGCGATGAGTGATCAGTGCAGTGTGTGATCAGTGCGGTGTGAGATCACTGCGGTGTGTGATTAGTGTGGTGTGTGATTAGTGTGGTGTGTGATTAGTGAGATGAGTGATCAGTGCAGTGTGTGATCAGTGCGGTGTGTGATCAGTGCGATGAGTGATCAGTGCAGTGTGTGATCAGTGCAGTGTGTGATCAGTGCGATGTGTGATCAGTGCAGTGTGTGATCAGTGTGATCAGTGCGGTGTGTGATCAGTGCGGTGTGTGATCAGTGCGGTGTGTGATCAGTACGGTATGTGATCAGTGCGGTGTGTGATCAGTGCGGTGTGTGATCAGTGCGGTGTGTGATCAGTGCGGTGTGTGATCAGTGCGGTGTGTGATCAGTGCGGTGTGTGATCAGTGCGGTGTGTGATCAGTGCGGTGTGTGATCAGTGCGGTGTGTGATCAGTGCGGTGTGTGATCAGTGCGGTGTGTGATCAGTGCGGTGTGTGATCAGTGCGGTGTGTGATCAGTGCGGTGTGTGATCAGTGCGGTGTGTGATCAGTGCGGTGTGTGATCAGTGCGGTGTGTGATCAGTGCGGTGTGTGATCAGTGCGGTGTGTGATCAGTGCGGTGTGTGATCAGTGCGGTGTGTGATCAGTGCGGTGTGTGATCAGTGCGGTGTGTGATCAGTGCGTGTGTGTGATCAGTGCAGTGTGTGATCAGGTGTGATCAGTGCGGTGTGTGATCAGTGCGGTGTGTGATCAGTGCGGTGTGTGATCAGTGCGGTGTGTGATCAGTGCGGTGTGTGATCAGTGCGGTGTGTGATCAGTGCGGTGTGTGATCAGTGCGGTGTGTGATCAGTGCGGTGTGTGATCAGTGCGGTGTGTGATCAGTGCAGTGTGTGATCAGTGCGGTGTGTGATCAGTGCGGTGTGTGATCAGTGCGGTGTGTGATCAGTGCGGTGTGTGATCAGTGCGGTGTGTGATCAGTGCAGTGTGTGATCAGTGCAGTGTGTGATCAGTGCGGTGTGTGATCAGTGCGGTGTATGACCTGTAATGGTCATTATCAGCTGTAGTGACATGTAACGGCTGTAGGGACTGGTACTGGCAGGCACGGCACTGTATAGGGAATGTGCCTCTGACTGCAGAGCCCCTAGATAATAAGCTAGAAAGGAACTCCGTGCAGTGCCTCCCACTCCCACTACTCCACGGGTGATGCCATAATTGGGATGCCCAACTGACCAACGGGAAGAAAGAGGAAGGTGCGTCAGGCCACACCTCCAGGGGTTAAATTCAGGTGCTAGGGTCAGCGACTTCCTCTTTCTCCCTGGCTGACCCTTGGAAGCTTTTGTCCCACCCTCCCTCCCTTATAGATTCGCGGATGTGCTGCGCGACTATTGTAAGTTTTTAAAAATTATTATTCACATTGTTATTACTGTTATTACGTCACAGCAGTAGTGTAGAGGGGGCAAAGGTTCGTAACCTCTCATCTGCTTGCTCGCCCAGCGGGCAGTGACAGGGCCTTCAGCGATGAGTCCGTTGCGAATTGTACTTGCCTCTCTCTGCTTCTAAATTTAATAAACTGTGACTGACCTGTTCAACCAATGCAGGCCTGTCGGTGTTTTATTACGGGATTGGTGGGAGGTGGGAAGGCACGGTTTACGTCACACGGGTCTCTGCAGTCTGTCTGTAGTGATTATTAATGGCTGTAGTGACAGGTAACACCTGTAGTGATCAGTAACGGCTGTACTAACAGGTAACGGCTATAGTATGAGGTAACGGCTGTAGTGTTCAGTAACGGCTGTAGTGTCAGGTAACGGCTTTAGTGACATGCAACGACTCTAGTGATCAGTAACGGCTGTAATGACAAGTAATAGCTGTAGTGACTAGTAACGGCTGTAGTGATCAGTAACAGCAGCAGTGATCAGTAATGGTTGTAGTGACTGGTAACGGCTGTAGTGATCAGTAATTTCTGTTGTGACTGGTAATGGCTGCAGTGATCAATAACGGCTGTAGTGATTAGAAATGGATTTAACGACTGGTAACGGCTGTAATGACTGGTAACGACTGTAGTGAACAGTAACAGCTTTAATGACTGGTAACAACTGTAATGCCTTAACGGCTGTAGTGATCAGTAACGGCTGTAGTGATCAGTAACAGCTGTAGTGATCAGTAATGGCTGTAGTGATCAGTAATGGCTGTAGTGAGCAGTAACGGCTGTAGTGATCAGTAATGGCTGTAGTATTCAGTAACGGCTGTAGTATTCAGTAACGGCTGTAGTGATCAGTAATGGCTGTAGTGATCAGTAGCGGCTGTAATCTTTTCTTTATTTTTTTTTTATATAGCGCTAATATATTCCGCAGCGCTTTACAGTTGTAATGATCAGTAATGGCTGTAGTGATCAGTAGCGGCTGTAGTGAGCAGTAACGGCCGTAGTGATCAGTAACAGCTGTAGTGATCAGTAGCAGCTGTAGTGAGGAGAGTAACAGCTGTAGTATTCAGTAGCAGCTGTAGTGATCAGTAACGGCTGTAGTGATCAGTAGTGGCTGAGTGTCTGTAGTGAGCAGTAACGGCTGTAGTGATCAGTAGCGGCTGTAGTGATCAGTAACGGCTGTAATGATCAGTAGTGGATGTATTGATCAGTAACGGCTGTAGTGATCAGTAATGGCTGTAGTGATCAGTAACGGCTGTAATATTCAGTAACGGCTGTAGTGATCAGTAACGGCTGTAATATTCAGTAAACGCTGTAGTGATAATTAGCAGCTGCAGTGATCAGTAGCGGCTGTAGTGATCAGTAACAGCTGTAGTATCAGTAACGGTTGTAGTGATCAGTAGCGGCTGTAGTGATCAGTAACGGCTGTAGTATTCAGTAACAGCTGTAGTGATCAGTAACGGCTGTAGTGATCAGTAGCGTCTGTAGTGATCAGTAATGGCTGTAGTGATCAGTAGCGGCTGTAGTATCAGTAACGGCTGTAGTATTCAGTAACGGCTGTAGTGATCAGTAACGACTGTAGTATCAGTAACGGCTGTAGTATTCAGTAACAGCTGTAGTGACCAGTAACGGCTGTAGTATCAGTAACGGCTGTATTATTCAGTAGCGGCTGTAGTGAGCAGTAACAGCTGTAGTATTCAGTAGCGGCTGTAATGATCAGTAACTGCTGAAGTGATCAGTAGCGGCTGTAGTGAGCAGTAACGGCTGTAGTGATCAGTAGCGGCTGTAGTGATCAGTAACGGCTGTAGTGATCAGTAACGGCTGTAATATTCAGTAACGGCTGTAGTGATCAGTAGCGGCTGTAGTGATCAGTAATGGCTGTAGTATTCAGTAACAGCTGTAGTATTCAGTAACGGCTGTAGTGATCAGTAACGGCTGTAGTGATCAGTAACGGCTGTAGTGATCAGTAGCGTCTGTAGTGATCAGTAATAACTGTAGTGATCAGTAGCGGCTGTAGTATCAGTAACGGCTGTAGTGCTCAGTAGCGCCTGTAGTATCAGTAATGGCTGTAGTATTCAGTAACGGCTGTAGTGATCAGTAACGGCTGTAGTATCAGTAACGGCTGTAGTGATCAGTAACGGCTGTAGTGATCAGTAGTGGCAGTAGTGATCAGTAGTGGCAGTAGTGCTCAGTAGCGGCTGTAGTATCAGTAACGGCTGTAGTATTCAATAACGGCTGTAGTGATCAGTAACGGCTGTAGTATCAGTAACGGCTGTAGTATTCAGTAGCGGCTGTAGTATCAGTAGCGGCTGTAGTGATCAGTAACGGCTGTAGTATCAGTAGCGACTGTAGTATCAGTAACGGCTGTAGTATTCAGTAACGGCTGTAGTGATCAGTAATGGCTGTAGTGGTCAGTACCGGCTGTAGTGGTCAGTAACGGCTGTAGTGGTCAGTAACGGCTGTAGTGATCAGTAGTGGCTGTAGTGATCAGTAGCGGCTGTAGTATCAGTAACGGCTGTAGTATTCAGTAATGGCTGTAGTGATCAGTAACGGCTGTAGTATCAATAACGGCTGTAGTATCAGTAACGGCTGTAGTATCAGTAACGGCTGTAGTATTCAGTAACAGCTGTAGTGATCAGTAACGGCTGTAGTATCAGTAACGGCTGTAGTATTCAGTAACAGCTGTAGTGACCAGTAACGGCTGTAGTGATCAGTAACGGCTGTAGTGAGCAGTAACGGCTGTAGTGATCAGTAGTGGCTGTAGTGATCAGTAATGGCTGTAATGATCAGTAGTGGATGTATTGATCAATAACGGCTGTAGTGATCAGTAACGGCTGTAGTATCAGTAACAGCTGTAGTGCTCAGTATCGGCTGTAGTATCAGTAATGGCTGTAGTATTCAGTAACGGCTGTAGTATCAGTAACGGCTGTAGTATCAGTAACGGCTGTAGTGATCAGTAATGGCTGTAGTGATCAGTAACGGCTGTAGTGATCAGTAGCGGCTGTAGTATCAGTAACGGCTGTAGTGATCAGTAGCGGCTGTAGTATCAGTAACGGCTGTAGTGATCAGTAGTGGCTGTAGTGATCAGTAACGGCTGTAGTGATCAGTAACGGCTGTAGTGATCAGTAACGGCTGTAGTGATCAGTAACGGCTGTAATATTCAGTAGTGGCTGTAGTGATCAGTAGTGGCTGTAGTGATCAGTAATGGCTGTAGTGATCAGTAGAGGCTGTAGTGATCAGTAACGGCTGTAGTGATCAGTAACGGCTGTACAGTCATGGCCAAAAGTTTTGAGAATGACACAAATATTAGTTTTTACAAAGTCTACTGCTTCACTTTTTCTAATGGCAATTTGCATATACTCCAGAATGTTATAAAGAGTGATCAGCTTAACAGCAATTACTTGCAAAGTCAATATTTGGCTAGAAAATGAACTTTATCCCCCAAAACACATTTCAACATCATTGCAGCCCTGCCTTAAAAGGACCAGCTAACCTCTTTTCAGTGATTGCTCCATTAACACAGGTGTGGGTGTTGATGAGGACATGGCTGGAGATCAATCTGTCATGATTAAGTAAGAATGACACCACTGGACACTTTAAAAGGAGGCTGGTGCTTGGCATCATTGTTTCTCTTCTGTTAACCATGGTTATCTCTAAAGAAACACGTGCAGTCATCATTGCAATGCACAAAAATGGCCTAACAGGGAAGAGTATCGCAGCTAGAAAGATTGCACCTCAGTCAACAATCTATTGCATCATCAAGAACTTCAAGGAGAGAGGTTCCATTGTTGCCAAAAAGGCTCCAGGGCGCCCAAGAAAGACCAGCAAGCGCCAGGACCGTCTGTTAAAAGTGTTTCAGCTGCGGGATCGGGCTACCAGCAGTGCAGAGCCTGCTCAGGAATGGCAGCAGGCAGGTGTGAGTGCATCTGCACGCACTGTGAGGTGGAGACTCTTGGAGCAAGGCCTGGTCTCAAGGAGGGCAGCAAAGAAGCCATTCTCTCCAGAAAAAACATCATGGACAGACTGATATTCTGCAAAAGGTACAGGCAGTGGACTGCTGAGGACTGGGGTAAAGTTATTTTCTCTGATGAATTCCCTTTTCGATTGTTTGGGACATCAGGAAAACGCCTCATTCGGAGAAGACATGGTGAGCGCTACCACCAGTCTTGTCTCATGCCAACTGTGAAGCATCCTGAAACCATTCATGTGTGGGGTTGCTTCTCAGCCAAGGGAATCGGCTCTCTCACAGTCTTGCCTAAAAACACAGCCATGAATAAAGAATGGTACCAGAATGTCCTCCAAGAGCAACTTCTCCCAACCCTCCAAGAGCAGTTTGGCAATCAACAATGCCTTTTCCAGCATGATGGAGCACCTTGCCATAAAGCAAAGGTGATAACTAAATGGCTCAGGGAACAAAACAGAGATTTTGGGTCCATGGCCTGGAAACTCCCCAGATCTTAATCCCATTGAGAACTTGTGGTCAATCATCAAGAGACGGGTGGACAAACAAAAACCTAAAAATTCTGACAAAATGAAAGCATTGATTGTGCAAGAATGGACTGCTATCAGTCAGGATTTGGTCCAGAAGTTGATTGAGAGCATGCCAGGGAGAATTGCAGAGGTCCTGAAGAAGAAGGGTCAACACTGCAAATATTGACTTGCTGCATTAACTGTCAATATAAGCTTTTGTTACTCATATGTTTGCAATTATTATATTTCTGTCTGTGATAAAAACATCTGTCAAACACACATAAAAACCAGAGGGCAGCAGATCATGTGAAAATATAATATTTGTGTCATTCTCAAAACTTTTGGCCATGACTGTAGTATCAGTAATGGCTGTAGTGATCAGTAGCGGCTGTAGTGATCAGTAATGGCTGTAGTGATCAGTAGAGGCTGTTGTGATCAGTAACGGCTGTAGTGATCAGTGACGGCTGTAATATTCAGTAATGGCTGTAGTGATCACTGTAGTGATCAGTAACGGCTGTAGTGATCAGTAGCGGCTGTAGTGATCAGTAGCGGCTGTAGTGATCAGTAATGGCTGTAGTGATCAGTAGAGGCTGTTGTGATCAGTAACGGCTGTAGTGATCAGTAACGGCTGTAATATTCAGTAATGGCTGTAGTGATCAGTAACGGCTGTAGTGATCAGTAACAGCTGTAGTGATCAGTAGCGGCTGTAGTGATCAGTAATGGCTGTAGTGATCAGTAGCGGCTGTAGTGATCAGTAACGGCTGTAATATTCAGTAATGGCTGTAGTGATCAGTAGCGGCTGTAGTGATCAGTAACGGCTGTAGTATTCAGTAATGGCTGTAGTGATCAGTAGCGGCTGTAGTGATCAGTAACGGCTGTAATATTCAGTAATGGCTGTAGTGATCAGTAGCGGCTGTAGTATTCAGTAACGGCTGTAGTATTCAGTAACGGCTGTAGTGATCAGTAGCGGCTGTAGTGATCAGTAGCGGCTGTAGTGATCAGTAGTGGCTGTAGTGATCAGTAACGGCTGTAGTGGTCAGTAGCGGCTATAGTGCTCAGTAGCGGCTGTAGTGATCAGTAGCGGCTGTAGTGATCAGTAACGGCTGTAGTATTCAGTAACGGCTGTAGTGATCAGTAACGGCTGTAGTGATCAGTAACGGCTGTAGTGATCAGTAGTGGCTGTAGTGATCAGTAACGGCTGTAGTGATCAGTAACGGCTGTAGAATCAGTAACGGCTATAGTGATCAGTAGCGGCTGTAGTGATCAGTAACGGCTGTAGTGATCAGTAACGGCTGTAGAATCAGTAACGGCTATAGTGATCAGTAGCGGCTGTAGTGATCAGTAGCGGCTGTAGTGATCAGTAACGGCTGTAGTGGTCAGTAGCGGCTATAGTGATCAGTAGTGGCTGTAGTGATCAGTAACGGCTGTAGTGATCAGTAACGGCTGTAGTGGTCAGTAGCGGCTATAGTGATCAGTAGCGGCTGTAGTGATCAGTAACGGCTGTAGTGATCAGTAACGGCTGTAGAATCAGTAACGGCTATAGTGATCAGTAGCGGCTGTAGTGATCAGTAACGGCTGTAGTGATTGGCTTATGCTCTTTAATCCATTCCCATCGCGGACACCAGTTTTGGCATATTGTTTTTTTTTTTCCCGTATTCCCAGAATCATTATCGTTTCTAACGTTTTTAGGTTTACATCTCCGTGTTATGTTGCATGACTTGTTGTCATTCGATTAATTTTACCACATAATGTAGTGAAAAGTGGGAAAAAACTCCAAGTACGGTGAAACGGTGAAAAACCTCATAGTCCGCCACACAATAGGTTTGGAATTTTATGTCATTCATTGTGTGGCAAAAATGAGTGGCTTTTAACTTTTTCTTTTGTCCTTTAATTTTTAGTCCCTTATGGACATAAGCAGCTGATTGCTGGTCTTATATACTGTCTTACAACACTATTGCTGTATATAGTGAAATTGACTATGAACTAAGCTGGGAGTGATGGGGGCAGGCAATAGGCCCATGGCTGCCAAGACAACTCATGGGCACCAAGCAATCCTGTCATGGAAGGCTGGTGGGAGCCACTACATGAGCACACCATCCATAGCTCCGCTCCCCATGACTGACAGCACCATATAGATGGTTAACAGCCGCATGAGACTGAGGTGTACGCGGCCTTTGAGCCCACTCCAGGTATGTAGACCCAATGTAGAGTGTACTGTTACCTCCTACGTCAGGAAGGGGTTAAATAGCCAGTAAGCAATACTGGTGATGGAGGCAGAACAATGACTGAAATTAATGGACATGAAGCCCAGAATTTAGCCATACCAGTTGCAGGGATTCGCCCTGGTAGGCAGTGGCCGGGCCACAGTAATGAGGCAACACACAGGCTTCAAGTCCAAAATTCAGTGGTTTAATAATACTTTTCCAGTCCGGAAAACATAAACAAAAACAGAACATAAATACACTCCAGCTTGGAGAACCACTGTTCCCAGACTCACCCTTGTTGGGACGGGCTTAACTAAGTGGCTGCAGGCCAGCAGTGAACGCCAGGTGCCATTCCCCGGGTGGTCTGGAATCTGCTTCCGTGAGTTCACTGACACAGTGTACCAAAAATCAAGTATCCAGGCTGGCTCCAGCCAAGCTCCTTCTCTTCCACACCCACACACTACAACAGATCCTCATTAAATAGCCCTAGACCACACCCTCAGGTGAGGTACACAACACCTGGGCTGCTCACGTGACTATGACCTCAACACAGGTCCTTGTGTTCAGGGAAAATCCTGACCAAACTTTATCCTGCTGGGAGAAATATATCTACCATCCAGCAAGACCCCCTTTGGTGTACCACATACCTCCCCCCTTTGTTCAACCTTAGGAGTGTGGACACATGACATACAGTGAACTCTGGACAGGGCATCTGCGTTCCCCTGTAGTCTGCCTGCCCGATGTTCCACTGAAAATTTTAAATTTTGCAGTGACAGGAACCACCTGGTGACTCGTGCATTCCTCTCTTTGGCTTGACTCATCCAGGTCAGAGGGGAATGATCAGTCACCAAACGAAACGTTCTCCCCAGCAAATAGTAGCGCAATGACTCCAGTGCCCACTTGATGGCCAGGCACTCTCTCTCTCTACAATGCTGTATCTGGTTTCAGCGCGAGTAAGCTTCCGACTCAGGAAACTAACGGGATGCTCCTCCCTGTTAACCTCCTGAGACAGCACGGCACCCAGTCCTATCTCCGATGCATCAGTCTGTACAATGAATTCTATTTTGAAATCGGGTGTGATCAGAACTGGTGTCCCACACAGTGCCCCTTTTAATTTTACAAAAGCTTCTTCAAGCTGATCATTCCATCGCACCATTACTGACTTCCTCCCCTTCAAGCAGTCAGTTAACGGTGCCGACAGGGTTGCAAAATTGGGAATAAACCGCCTGTAATATCCCACTAACCCCAAAAACCCTTTCACTTGTTTTGTGGTGAGGGGACGGGGCCAGTTTTGGATTGCCTCCACTTTGTTTATTTGGGGTTTGAGAACTCCTCTTCCAATTACATACCCCAGGTACCGGGCTTCGTCCAACCCTATGGAACACTTCTGTGAGTTGGCAGTTAGCCCTGCTTGTCTCAGAGAATCTATCACCGCCTGTACCTTGGGTAAATGACTTTCCCAGTCTGTATTGTACACAACAATATCGTCCAGATATGCCGTGGCATATCGGCAATGAGGAAGGAGAACAACGTCCATTAACCTCTGGAATGTCGCTGGAGCGCCATGCAACCCGAAGGGTAGGATTATATACTGGAACAGCCCCTCAGGTGTTATAAAAGCCGTTTTCTCTCTTGCCGCTTTTGTTAGAGGTACCTGCCAATAACCTTTTGTGAGGTCAATGATGGAGAAATACCGGGCCTGTCCAAACCACTCTATTAATTCATCGACCCGGGGCATGGGGTAGGCGTCAAACTTAGAAATTTCATTCAGTTTTCTAAAGTCATTACAGAACCTTAGAGTCCCATCTGGCTTTGGTATTAGGACTATTGGGCTGGCCCACTCACTTTGGGATGCTTCAATGACTCCTAACTGCAGCATCTTTTTTACGTCCTCCGAGATGGCTTGTCGCCGGGCCTCAGGCACCCGATATGGCTTCAGGCGGACTTTGGCCTGTGGTTCCGTGACAATGTCATGTTGGATTAGGGAGGTACGACCAGGGAGTTCCGAAAAAACATTGGTATGTCGGTTAAATTCTTGAACCACCTGAACTTGTCTAGGAGACAAAGTGTCTGCTATTTTGACAGTGGAGAGGGCTTCTCCTACCTCCGCCTGGGGCAAGGGAGCCTTCTCCACCAGAAATGCAGGCCGTGGATACTCCCCACCCAGGTGGTCTCTGTCTTTCCATGGTTTGAACAGATTCACATGGTACACCTGCTCTGGCTTTCTCCGACCCGGTTGGTGTACCTTATAGTATACTGGACCCACCTTCTCCACAATCTCGTACGGTCCCTGCCACCTAGCAAGAAACTTACTATCTGCCGTAGGCACAAGTACCAACACCCAATCCCCAGGGTTAAAGGACCTTATCCACGCCTCTCGGTTATAAACCTGACTCTGCGACCTTTGGGCTGCCTCCATATGTTCTCGGACTAACGGTAGGACTGTCTCCATTCTCTCTTGCATTTTTGCCACATGTTCTATCACACTTTTGTGGGGAATAGGTTGGTTCTCCCAGGCCTCTTTGGCTATATCGAGCAAGCCACGGGGATGTCTGCCATATAATAGTTCGAAGGGCGAGAACCCCGTAGACGCCTGGGGCACCTCCCGCACTGCAAACAATAAATATGGCAGCAAGAGATCCCAGTCCTTACCACCTTTGGAGACTGCTTTTTTTAACATATTCTTCAGGGTCTTATTAAATCTTTCTACCAACCCGTCTGTTTGGGGATGATATACCGATGTGCGTAACTGTTTAACATATAACAGATGGCAGAGTTCCTTCATAATTTTGGAAATAAAGGGGGTTCCTTGATCTGTTAAGATTTCTTGAGGGATTCCCACCCGTGTGAACATACTCATGAGTTCTTTTGCAATGAGCTTAGCTGATGTGTGATGCAGGGAAATAGCCTCAGGATACCTGGTAGCGTAATCTACAACTACGAGGATGTGTTGGTGACCCCTTGCTGATTTATTAACAGGCCCCACCAAATCCATAGCTATTCTCTCAAATGGTACTTCTATAATTGGTAATGGCACCAAGGGACTCCGAAAATGGGGCTGAGGGCTGGTTACCTGGCACACTGAACAGGAACTACAATACCGTTTAACTTCTTCATAGACCCCTAGCCAGTAAAACCGCTGTAGAATTCTGTCTAGGGTTTTCTTTTGGCCCAAATGTCCCCCCAGTACATGCGTATGCGCTAAGTCCATTACCAGCCTACGATATGCCTGTGGTACCAGCAATTGCTCGACCATCTACCCACGTATTTTCGACCCGATACAGCAAATCTTGGTTCAGCTCGAATCGGGGAAATACTGTAGCTGCCCTGGGTTGTTGGAATTCCCCATTGACAACCAGTACATTTTCCCGGGCTCGAGCCAAAGTAGGGTCTCGGAGTTGCGCCGTACCAAAATTGTCACCTGCCACATTTAAGTCTGACAATTCTGGTCCCGGTGGCAAGTCTTCCATCTCCCCAGCTAACACTTCTATGGGAGTTTTCCCCTCCTCCACCGAAGGGAAGGTTACTCCTACCGCCAGCACTTCTTCCTCTGGGTCACCAGGTTCATGCCCCACTTCGGGAGAATGCAACCTGGTTGCCAATGGTGCCGGCGACCGTTCAGCGTGAGGGACAACTACTGGCCACAGCACCGAAAATAACGGAAAATCTCTTCCAATTATTATGTCATAATGCAAGTTCACCACCAGGCCCACCTCATGGCACCGCCTCCCCGCTGGCATGTTTATCATTACCAGAGCAGTAGGATAATCTTTTAGGTCCCCATGTATACATAACATGCTCATTTTCCAACCAGTATATTCGCTAATTTGCATGTGGTTGGCAAGTACTAGGGTCACAAGACTCCCTGAGTCCAGTAGAGCCATAGCAGGGGCACCCTCCACCTCCACTTTACACATATGGTTCATACTGGGACCCTTTGGGTTGCCCACTGCACACCTGTGTTCGGCATAATGAGACTTATAGCACCCAAAGTTTGTGTCCATGGGCTCAGACAGGTGGGGGCAATCAGCTCTCACATGTCCTGGTTCTTGGCACCGCCAGCAGATTATGGGGCCCCTTTCATCCCCAGACCCGTCTTGAGCGACCTTCCGGGTCTCGGCTCGCCGCGCCGTGGATGAAGTTTTGGGGAACTTTCTTGTTACTTTCCGGGGAGTCTCTCCCTGTATCTCCCTGGTAGCCCCATATCTTTCCACGAGGTCTACCATCTGGAGGCCATTAGTAGTGCCTCCCTGTCCCACCCAGGTTTGAAGGGTGTGGGGCAAAGCTCTCCAAAATATATCAGTCACGATACGTTCCAGCATAGCGCTGGGCGACAACACCTCCGGCTGCAACCACTTTTCTACCAGGTGTACCAAGTCATAATACTGGGACCGAGCTGGCTCGGAAGGGGAAAACTTCCACTTATGTACCCACTGGGCCCGGACCCAGACATTTACCCCAAGACGTGCGAGTATCTCACCCTTGACGCTCAGGTAGTCTTTCTGTTGTTCGGGGGATAGGTCCTGATAGGCTTTCGCATGCTCTGTAGCCAGAAACGGAGCCACGATTTCTGCCCACTGGTCCCGGGGTAGTCTCTCCCTCTCAGCCACTCCTTCAAACATTTCCAGGTATACCTCGACGTCATCCGATTTCTCCATCTTTGGGATCGCTGCACGCACCGCTTTCCGGACATCCGGGCGGCCCTGGGAAGCTCCTGCTATCTGTGGCGCTGTGATGTGCTGTATCAGCAGCCGGTTGGTTTCCTGTTGCTGCTGATTAAATATCAGCTGCTGCGTAGCCTCCTGCTGCTGCGTAACCTGCTGCATAGCCTCCTGCTGCTGCTGCATAGCCTGCTGCTGCATAACCTGCTGCATAGCCTGCTGTTGCTGCTGCGTAGCCTGCTGCTGCTGTCGCATGGCCTCCATAAGCAACTTTACCGTGCTCTCCATTTCCAGATAGTTTTCCACCTGGTTTTTCAGCACACTTTTCACCCAGAACATCCACTGGCATGTAGAAAAGAAGAAAAAAAAAAAAAACCTCCAAAAAAACAGCCTGACCTCACTGCGTCTGCCCGCATTCAAGCCACCAAATGTAGGGATTCGCTCTGGTAGGCAGTGGCCGGGCTGCAGTAATGAGGCAACACACAGGCTTCAAGTCCAAAATTCAGTGGTTTAATAATATATTTCCAGTCCGGATAACATAAACAAAAACAGAACATAAATACACTCCAGCTTGGAGAACCACTGTTCCCAGACTCACCCTTGTTGGGACGGGCTTAACTACGCGGCTGCAGGCCAGCAGAGACCGCCAGGTGCCATTCCCCGGGTGGTCTGGAATCTGCTTCCGTGAGTTCACTGACACAGTGCACCAACAATCAAGTATCCAGGCTGGCTCCAGCCAAGCTCCTTCTCTTCCACGCCCACACACCACAACAGCTCCTCATTAAATAGCCCTAGACCACACCCACAGGTGAGGTACACAACACCAGAGCTGCTCACGTGACTATGACCTCATCACAGGTCCTTGTGTTCAGGGAAAATCCTGACCAAACTTTATCCTGCTGGGAGAAATATATCTCCCATCCAGCAAGACCCTCTTTGGTGAACCACACAGTAAAAGACGTGTAGTATGTTTCCAGTCTAGAAGGAATATAATTACCTGCAAAGTGTACGCCAGCTATAGGACTCACTGTAAAATGTCCACCAGCTGAAATGTGCTGAGGACGCCTGCTGCTGTGTGTAGTTCCTCTCAGGTTACATTGTGACCTCTCAGGTGTTTGCTGCAGTTCTTGCCTGTATCTTCCATGCTGTAATGATGATGCACATATTGGTCGCTGGACGTCCCACAATTCATTTTTCCCAGTGTCTGAGCGCTGATAAATAATTCTGCAGCACAGAGAAGCAGCACCAGCCTCAAGGCTCATCAGTGGTAGGATGAGGAGTCCACTATACTCTGCTCACATCTGTGCTGCTGAGGTGTTGTGCATGGCTGAGAAACGGTGCACGGCTGAGAAATGGTGCATGGCGGAGGTGTGGTGCATGGTTGAGAAATGGTGCATGGCTGAGGTGTGGTGCATGGCTGAGAAATGGTGCATGGCTGAGGTGTGGTGCACGGCTGAGGTGTGGTGCATGGCTGAGGTGTGGTGCATGGCTGAGGTGTGGTGCATGGCTGAGATGTGGTGCACGGCTGAGGTGTGGTGCATGGCTGAGAAATGGTGCATGGCTGAGGTGTGGTGCACGGCTGAGGTGTGGTGCATGGCTGAGGTGTGGTGCATGGCTGAGAAATGGTGCATGGCTGAGCTGTGGTGCATGGCTGAGAAATGGTGCATGGCTGAGAAATGGTGCATGGCTGAGCTGTGGTGCACGGCTGAGATGAAATGCAATGCTAACATTTGGTGCACGGCTGAGATGTGGTACACAGCTGAGATGCGATGCACGGCTGAGGTGTGGTGCACGGCTGAGGTGTGGTGCACGGCTGAGGTGTGGTGCACGGCTGAGGTGTGGTGCTCAGCTGAGGTGTGGTGCTCGGCTGAGGTGTGGTGCTCGGCTGAGGTGTGGTGCTCGGCTGAGGTGTGGTGCACGGCTGAGATGTGATGCATGGCTGAGGTGTGGTGCTCAGCTGAGGTGTGGTGCATGGCTGAGGTGTGGTGCACGGCTGAGATGTGATGCAATGCTGAGGTGTGGTGCACAGTTGAACAGTGTGGTGCATGGCTGAGCTGTGGTGCACGGCTGAGATGAGATGCAATGCCGAGGTGTGGTGCACGGCTGAGGTGTGGTGATGGCTGAGATGTGATGCACGGCTGAGGTGTGGTGCACGGCTGAGGTGTGGTGCACTGCTGAGGTGTGGTGCACGGCTGAGATGAGATGCAATGCCAAGGTGTGGAGCACGGCTGAGGTGTGGTGCACGGCTGAGATGTGATGCACGGGTGAGGTGTGGTTCACGGCTGAGCAATGTGGTGCACAGCTGAGATGTGATGCACGGCTGAGGTGTGTGGTGCACGGCTGAGATGTGATGCAATGCTGAGGTGTGGTGCACAGCTGAAGTGTGGTGCATGGCTGAGCTGTGGTGCACGGCTGAGATGAGATGCAAGGCTGAGGTGTGGTGCATGGCTGAGGTGTGGTGCACGGGTGAGATGTGATGCACAGCTGAGGAGGGGTGAACAGCTAAGGTGTGGTGCTCAGCTGAAGTGTGGTGCATGGCTGAGCTGTGGTGCACGGCTGAGATGAGATGTAATGCTGAGGTGTGGTGCACGGCCGAGGTGTGATGCACGGCTGAGGTGTGGTGCACTTCTGAGGTGTGGTGCACAGCCTCGCTGCTCTGATCTGGTCTTACTTCAACCCATCCTACATCCTTGTGGAGCAGTAGGTTCCTCACCTGGAGTGAGTCCTGGGATCTGTGACAGGGTGCACTATCATCGGGAGCTCTGTGCGGAGGGCCCTGGGAACACCTTTATGGCCACATTGCCACATGGACTCCACAGCCGCCAGCTTGGCTCCAACATCCCCCACGTAATACGGCAGTTCATGTACATAGATGGGAGACTGCTGGGCTCTGTACTGCTTCTCTAGGTCACGTGGTAGTCTGTACAGCGCAGAGGTGTCAGGGGGAAAGGCATTGTGCAGCGCTCCAGGGACGTCCAAGTCGTTGAGGAAGAGTCGCTGGCGTTCATACTTTTGGTTCAGCCGCTCTACAGATGGCAAGAGGAGTCCACGTTCACTCGCCAGAGCATCCCGGAATGGGCGCAGAAGCCTGAGAACATCAAGTAGCTCAAGCCACCAGGACCGGCTACAGTCCAACCCTGACAGAAACTGGACCAGTGCTGCAGTCAGGGCAGACATGTCACTTGGAGTACAACGAGCAGACGATGGCTGCACCTGGGTGAGGAGATGCCGCAGCTCCCTGCCAGCTGGAGATGTGATGCCACCGTTCTGAGGTCCTGCCAGAGTGAGAAAGAAATGTCAACGCTCACATCATCCACTACCACTTCTCAAGACTCGGGCTGCTCAGCAGAAGACTGCGTGTGGCACAGACACAGCAGGAGGGATCTCTGATAACAGCATCACTGCCAGATTCTCTATAATGTGAGCAGCC
This sequence comes from Oophaga sylvatica, assembly GCA_033576555.1. NCBI lineage: Eukaryota > Metazoa > Chordata > Amphibia > Anura > Dendrobatidae > Oophaga > Oophaga sylvatica. The sequence goes on from JARQOD010002509.1 coordinate 38,493, forward strand.
CGAGCCTCTCGATGACATCACAGGACTGACATCACCTACCGGGAGACAGGGTGGTGGGGTGTCGGGTTAGCGGGGGAAGTTGCGTCCTCGTCGACCATTGTGGCAATTCCATTACAGCAACACGAAGAAAAGTAACCTGGGAAAATCAGAAACATGTTGGACAACAGCTGGTTAATATAGGGGCCCGGAAGCACAAGTACGAGTTCTTAATAAGGGTCTCAATTTTTGTCTTCCAACACATATGAATACATAGAATGTTTTTAGGGACCTTCACTTGTTTGGTCACAAACTTGTCTACAAGAAAATACATGCTCATCATAACCAAGATGAAGTTCTATCTCAGAGGGGATGAATATCCCCACATGATGTGGTCGGATTTGGAGGAATAACAATCTGATGATTTGGACTTTGCAGAGTCATTATCCGACCACCACACCATCCTCCAACTACTGTCCAGTGGAGAAAGTCTTCATAGACTAGGTTACGGAGGAAATATTAGTTCTTCTGGAAGACAAGGGAGAGACAGGTAATTTGCAGAAATGAGAGCGGGACGATGCAGCGTTCAAACAATAAGGCAAAGAAGGGAACATTGTTATTTGGCCTGAGGAACAACATGTATGTGAAGAGAAAAAAGAATTGATGGATCGAAACTGCTATAAACCCTGCTGGGGGGATCCCACAAACCAGCTTCTGGAGGAATATACCAACATTATACTCTGAGGCAGTAGCGTAGCTACTGGGGGGCAGAGTGGGCCATTGCCCCGGGCCCCGTCACATGCAGGGGCCCACTGGGAGAAGGCCACTTACATCATGAGGCCATGTCTGAAGTGCAGGGAGAGCAGCCCAATGCCGGCTCCCCTGTCTGACAGACTGCACAGCGGCCGGTGGCAGAGTCTCAGTCCCTGCAGTGTGCGGCTTTCTCTCCCCAGAAGCTCCTTCCTGGCGCAGCAGCTGCAGTTACTTTCTGTGCAGACTCTGATGGGCTCAGGCACGCTGGGTCCTAGTGCCCGCCTCACATGGACACTTCCTGGTCCTGCCTCACTGTGCCTGCAGGCTTCATCAGTAAGGGGGGATGGAATTGATTACATTTATTTAGTTTGGGCATCTCATGGTCACTGTGGGCTGAAATGTGAGAGGATGGGGGGTATTATGAGGGAGAGGAGACAGCACTGGGGGTGAATGTGAGAGGATGGGGGTGTTGGGACTAGGGCAGTGGGGGTTAATATGAGAGGATGGAGGTATTATGGGGCTAGGGCACTGGGGGGTTAATGTAAGAGGATGGGGCTAAGGCACTGGGGGGGTTAATGTGAGAGGATGGAGGTATTATGGGGGAGAGGAGACAGGACACTGGGGGTGAATGTATCGAGGATGAGGGTATTAAGGGGAGAGGAGACAGGGTACTTGGGGTGTATGTGAGAGGACAGGGGTATTGTGGGAGCTAGGGCACTGGGGGTCGATGTAAGAGGATGGGGGTATTATGGGAGACAGGAGACAGGGCACTGGAGGGTTAATGTGGGAGGATGGGGTATTGTGGGGGCTAGGACACTGGGGGGCTTAATGAGAGGATGGGGTATTGTGGGGGCTAGAGCACTGGGGGGGTTAATGTAAGAGGATGGTGTATTGTGGGGGCTAGAGCACTGGGGGGGTTAATGTAAGAGGATGGGGTATTGTGGGGGCTAGAGCACTGGGTGGGTTAATGTGAGAGGATGGGGGTATTGTGGGGGCTAGAGCACTGGGGGGTTAATGTGAGAGGATGGGGTTAATATCTAAGTATTAGTATACCCTGGATAAGTATAAGGCTGGCGTTACACTTGCGAGTGTGATGCGAGAAACTCGCACCTCAACACCCAGCGCTGCCGTCGGCACTCGGACCGACATGTGCGGCTGCGTAGAAACACATAGAAATACATGCAGCCGCACACTCCACTCCCGAGTGCCGGTGGCAGTGCCGGGTGTTGAGGTGCGAGACTCGTGCGAGTTTCTCGCACATGTGACCCTGGCCTTAGCATAAGGGCGCAGGCAGACGGCCGTATAACTCATGCGAGGATCACTTCGCAATCCTCGGACTGCCCGCTGCCGCTCCTGACATGAGCGTGACAGTGTGATGGATTACTATGCAGCTGTTACACTCAGGTCAGGAGAGACGACTGTCAGTCTGAGGATGGTGATACGATCCTCGCATGAGAAATATGTCCGTCTGTCGGCCCCTTAACAAGTGTAACCACGAGCTGCATTCTATTTAATAATTTCATAATAAGCAATTTATTATTATAAAGTTATTAAAGGCTCGGGATAATTGTCTGCAGTCACTCTGAGACTACAGACGGCCAAATTATGATATGGTGCACCTGCTGTCATGAGACCCCAGGACCACTGGTGCGATCAGGCGGTCATGTGACCACATTGCTATTTGCACGTGTCGACTAGATAAGTTTGACTTCACTCAATAGAAGATAATTGGAAGAAGCCGAAAGTCATCACATGACCCCCTGCTCACATCAGTGATGCTGGGGCCATTACAACCGTGCATAGGGGGACTCAGATAATTATTATCTGGGCACTTAGGAAGCATTATTATTTATAGGGGCACCAGTAGGGTAGTTACTGGGTGGCAGATGGTGCTGAGCCGGCTGTCAGTCAGTGCCGTGGTGCTCTTACAGCCGCCACTTTCTATACACAGAGCGGTGACTGAAACCTGCAATCGCAACCCCTATGACTGGAAGAGCAAGGCTGTCGGGAGGAATAAAGTTACTTTCCTCCCTGCAGAGGGGCTCTCAGTGCAGGCGCCGCACAGTGTCAGAACACTATTAACGATTATACTGTGTATTGGAGGAGCAGTGGGGACATCACTCTATATATAGGGGAACATTATACTGTATGTACGGGAGCTGTGGGCCCATCATACTGTATATAAGGGAGCTGTGTGCCTACCATACTGTGTATAGGGGAGCTGTGGGATCATCATACAGTGAATAGGGGAGCTGTGGGAGCATGATAGTGTGTATGGGGGAGCTGTGGGAGCATTATATTGTGTATAGGGGAGCTGTGGGATCATCATGCTGTGTATAGGGGAGCTGTGGGATCAACATACTGTGTATAGGGGAGCTGTGGGATCAACATACTGTGTATAGGGGAGCTGTGGGATCATCATACTGTGTATAGTGGAGCTGTGGGATCATCATACGGTGTATAGGGGAGCTGTGGAATCATCATACGGTGTATAGGGGAGCTGTGGGATCATCATACAGTCTATGAGGGAGCTGGAGCTGTGGGATCATCATATGGTGTAGAGGGGAGCTGTGGGATCATCATACGGTGTATAGGGGAGCTGTGGGATGAACATACTGTGAATGAGGGAGTTGGAGCTGTGGGATCATCATACGGTGTAGAGGGGAGCCCACCATACTGTATATAGGGGAGTTGTACATGGGGAATGTAAGGGACATAATTAAATGTTAAGTGGGCACTTAAACATTATTGTTATAGGGGCTCTCAGTATTGTGACCATCAAAGTTGCACATGGAGTATTATTACTTTCTAGGGACAAAATGTGGAGGGCACATGCACAGGAAATTAATATTGGCAATTTTACCATCTAGAGAGCACAAAGGAGGCATTATTACGGTGTAAGGTGCACAGTGGGGGCATTATTATGTGGGGCACTAGGAGGAGCTCTGTTTTTGTACCACACAGCAGGTATAGTAATAGGGACACATACGGCAGCAGAGGCTCAGTATTGAGGTATCAGGTGAGTAATAGGACACATACGGCAGCAGAGGCTCAGTATTGGGGTATCAGGTGTAGTAATAAGGACACATACAGCAGCAGAGGCTCAGTATTGGGGTATCAGGTGTAGTAATAAGGACACATACGGCAGCAGAGGCTCAGTATTGGGGTATCAGGTGCAGTAATAGGGACACATACGGCAGCAGCGGCTCAGTATTGGGGTATCAGGTGTAGTAATAGGGACACATACAGCAGCAGCGGCTCAATATTGGGGTATCCGGTGTAGTAATAGGGTCACATACGGCAGCAGCAGCTCAGTATTGGGGTATCAGGTATAGTAATAGGGACACATACAGCAGCAGCGGCTCAGTATTGAGGTATCAGGTGTAGTAATAGGGTCACATACGGCAGCAGCGGCTCAGTATTGGGGTATCAGGTGTAGTAATAAGGGACACATATGGCAGCAGCGGCTCAGTATTGAGGTATCAGGTGTAGTAATAGGGACACATACGGCAGCAGCGGCTCAGTATTGGGGTATCAGGTGTAGTAATAGGGACACATACGGCAGCAGCGGCTCAGTATTGGGGTATCAGGTGTAGTAATAAGGACACATACGGCAGCAGAGGCTCAGTATTGGGGTATCAGGTGTAGTAATAAGGACACATACGGCAGCAGAGGCTCAGTATTGGGTATCAGGTGTAGTAATAGGGACACATACGGCAGCAGAGGCTCAGTATTGGGGTATCAGGTATAGTAATAGGGACACATACAGCAGCAGGGCTCAGTATTGGAGTATCAGGTGTAGTAATAGGGACACATACGCAGCAGCGGCTCAGTATTGGGTATCAGGTGTAGTAATAGGGACACATACGGCAGCAGCGGCTCAGTATTGAGGTATCAGGTGTAGTAATAGGGACACATACGCAGCAGCGGCTCAGTATTGAGGTATCAGGTGTAGTAATAGGGACACATACAGCAGCAGCGGCTCAGTATTGGGTATCAGGTGTAGTAATAGGGACACATACGGCAGCAGGGCTCAGTATTGGGGTATCAGGTGTAGTAATAGGGACACATACGGCAGCAGAGGCTCAGTATTGGGGTATCAGGTGTAGTAATAGGGACACATACGGCAGCAGCGGCTCAGTATTGGGTATCAGGTGTAGTAATAGGGACACATACGGCAGCAGCGGCTCAGTATTGGGGTATCAGGTGTAGTAATAGGACACATACAGCAGCAGAGGCTCAGTATTGGGGTATCAGGTGTAGTAATAGGGACACATACGGCAGCAGAGGCTCAGTATTGGGGTATCAGGTGTAGTAATAGGGACACATACGGCAGCAGAGGCTCAGTATTGGGTATCAGGTGTAGTAATAGGGACACATACGGCAGCAGCGGCTCAGTATTGGGGTATCAGGTGTAGTAATAGGGACACATACGGCAGCAGCGGCTCAGTATTGGGGTATCAGGTGTAGTAATAGGACACATACGGCAGCAGAGGCTCAGTATTGGGTATCAGGTGTAGTAATAAGGACACATACGGCAGCAGAGGCTCAGTATTGAGGTATCAGGTGTAGTAATAGGACACATACGGCAGCAGAGGCTCAGTATTGGGTATCAGGTGTAGTAATAGGGACACATACGCAGCAGCAGGCTCAGTATTGGGGTATCAGGTGTAGTAATAGGGACACATACGGCAGCAGCGGCTCAGTATTGGGTATCAGGTGTAGTAATAGGGACACATACGGCAGCAGCGGCTCAGTATTGGGTATCAGGTGTAGTAATAGGGACACATACGGCAGCAGCGGCTCAGTATTGAGGTATCAGGTGTAGTAATAGGGACACATACGCAGCAGCGGCTCAGTATTGGGTATCAGGTGTAGTAATAGGGACACATACGGCAGCAGAGGCTCAGTATTGGGTATCAGGTGTAGTAATAGGGACACATACGGCAGCAGCAGGCTCAGTATTGGGTATCAGGTGTAGTAATAGGGACACATACGGCAGCAGCGGCTCAGTATTGGGGTATCAGGTGTAGTAATAGGGACACATACGGCAGCAGAGGCTCAGTATTGAGGTATCAGGTGTAGTAATAAGGACACATACGGCAGCAGCGGCTCAGTATTGGAGTATCAGGTGTAGTAATAAGGACACATACGGCAGCAGGGCTCAGTATTGGGGTATCAGGTGTAGTAATAGGGACACATACGGCAGCAGCGGCTCAGTATTGGGGTATCAGGTGTAGTAATAGGGACACATACGGCAGCAGCGGCTCAGTATTGGGGTATCAGGTGTAGTAATAAGGACACATACGGCAGCAGCAGCTCAGTATTGGGGTATCAGGAGTAGTAATAGGACACATACGGCAGCAGAGGCTCAGTATTGGGTATCAGGTGTAGTAATAGGGACACATACGGCAGCAGAGGCTCAGTATTGGGGTATCAGTGTAGTAATAGGGACACATACGGCAGCAGAGCTCAGTATTGGGGTATCAGGTGTAGTAATAGGGACACATACGGCAGCAGCGGCTCAGTATTGGGGTATCAGGTGTAGTAATAGGGACACATACGGCAGCAGCGGCTCAGTATTGGGGTATCAGGTGTAGTAATAGGGACACATACGGCAGCAGCGGCTCAGTATTGGGGTATCAGGTGTAGTAATAGGGACACATACGGCAGCAGAGGCTCAGTATTGGGGTATCAGGTGTAGTAATAGGGACACATACGGCAGCAGAGGCTCAGTATTGGGGTATCAGGTGTAGTAATAGGGACACATACGGCAGCAGCGGCTCAGTATTGGGGTATCAGGTGTAGTAATAGGGACACATACGGCAGCAGCGGCTCAGTATTGGGGTATCAGGTGTAGTAATAAGGACACATACGGCAGCAGAGGCTCAGTATTGGGTATCAGGTGTAGTAATAAGGACACATACGGCAGCAGAGGCTCAGTATTGGGGTATCAGGTATAGTAATAGGGACACATACGGCAGCAGAGGCTCAGTATTGGGGTATCAGGTGTAGTAATAGGGACACATACGGCAGCAGAGGCTCAGTATTGGGGTATCAGGTGTAGTAATAAGGACACATACGCAGCAGAGGCTCAGTATTGGGTATCAGGTGTAGTAATAGGGACACATACGGCAGCAGAGGCTCAGTATTGGGGTATCAGGTGTAGTAATAGGGACACATACGGCAGCAGAGGCTCAGTATTGGGGTATCAGGTGTAGTAATAGGGCACATACGGCAGCAGGGCTCAGTATTGGGGTATCAGGTGTAGTAATAGGGACACATACGGCAGCAGAGGCTCAGTATTGGGGTATCAGGTGTAGTAATAAGGGACACATACGGCAGCAGCAGGCTCAGTATTGGGGTATCAGGTGTAGTAATATGGACACATACGGCAGCAGAGGCTCAGTATTGGGGTATCAGGTGCAGTAATAGGGACACATACTGGCAGCAGCGGCTCAGTATTGGGGTATCAGGTGTAGTAATAGGGACACATACAGCAGCAGCGGCTCAGTATTGGGGTATCAGGTGTAATAATATGGACACATACGGCAGCAGCGGCTCAGTATTGGGGTATCAGGTGTAGTAAAAAGGACACATACGGCAGCAGCGCTCAGTATTGGGGTATCAGGTATAGTAATAGGGACACATACAGCAGCAGAGGCTCAGTATTGGGTATCAGTGTAGTAATAAGGACACATACGCCCGGTGTGAATAGGCACATACGGCAGCAGAGGCTCAGTATTGAGGTATCAGGTGTAGTAATAGGACACATACAGCAGCAGAGGCTCAGTATTGGGGTATCAGGTGTAGTAATAGGGACACATACGGCAGCAGAGGCTCAGTATTGGGGTATCAGGTGTAGTAATAGGGAACATACGGCAGCAGAGGCTCAGTATTGGGGTATCAGGTGTAGTAATAGGGACACATACGGCAGCAGCGCTCAGTATTGGGGTATCAGGTATAGTAATAGGGACACATACAGCAGCAGCGGCTCAGTATTGGGGTATCAGGTGTAGTAATAAGGACACATACGGCAGCAGAGGCTCAGTATTGGGGTATCAGGTGCTAGTAATAGGGACACATACGGCAGCATGGCTCAGTATTGGGGTATCAGGTGTAGTAATAGGGACACATACAGCAGCAGCGGCTCAGTATTGGGGTATCAGGTGTATAATATGGACACATACGGCAGCAGCGGCTCAGTATTGGGTATCAGGTGTAGTAATAAGGACACATACGGCAGCAGGGGCTCAGTATTGGGGTATCAGGTATAGTAATAGGGACACATACAGCAGCGAGGCTCAGTATTGGGGTATCAGGTGTAGTAATAAGGGACACATACGGCAGCAGGGCTCAGTATTGGGTATCAGGTGTAGTAATAAGGACACATACAGCAGCAGTGGCTCAGTATTGGGGTATCAGGTGTAGTAATAGGGACACATACGGCAGCAGCGGCTCAGTATTGGGTATCAGGTGTAGTAATAGGGAACATACGGCAGCAGGGCTCAGTATTGGGGTATCAGGTGTAGTAATAGGGACACATACGGCAGCAGCAGCTCAGTATTGGGGTATCAGGTATAGTAATAGGGACACATACAGCAGCAGCGGCTCAGTATTGGGGTATCAGGTGTAGTAATAGGGACACATACGGCAGCAGGCTCAGTATTGGGGTATCAGGTGTAGATAATATGGACACATACGCAGCAGCGGCTCAGTATTGGGGTATCAGGTGTAGTAATAGGGTCACATACGGCAGCAGCGGCTCAGTATTGGGTATCAGGTTAGTAATAGGGACACATACGGCAGCAGTGGCTCAGTATTGAGGTATCAGGTGTAGTAATAGGGTCACATACGGCAGCAGCGGCTCAGTATTGGGGTATCAGGTGCAGTAATAGGGACACATACGGCAGTCAGCGGCTCAGTATTGGGGCATCAGGTGCAGTAATAGGGACACAAGGCAGCAGCGGCTCAGAATTGGGGTATCAGGTGCAGTAATAGGGACACATACGGCAGCAGAGGCTCAGTATTGGGGTATCAGGTGCAGTAATAGGGACACATACGGCAGCAGAGGCTCAGTATTGGGTATCAGGTGTAGTAATAAGGACACATACGGCAGCAGAGGCTCAGTATTGGGGTATCAGGTGTAGTAATAGGGCACATACGGCAGCAGTGGCTCAGTATTGGGGTATCAGGTGTAGTAATAGGGACACATACGGCAGCAGTGGCTCAGTATTGGGGTATCAGGTGTAGTAATAGGGACACATACGGCAGCAGAGGCTCAGTATTGGGGTATCAGGTGTAGTAATAAGGACACATACGGCAGCAGCGGCTCAGTATTGGGGTATCAGGTGCAGTAATATGGACACATACGGCAGCAGCGGCTCAGTATTGAGGTATCAGGTGTAGTAATAAGGACACATACGGCAGCAGAGGCTCAGTATTGGGGTATCAGGTGCAGTAATAGGGACACATATGGCAGCAGCGGCTCAGTATTGGGGTATCAGGTGTAGTAATAGGGACACATACGGCAGCAGCGGCTCAGTATTGGGGTATCAGGTGTAGTAATAGGGACACATATGGCAGCAGCGGCTCAGTATTGGGGTATCAGGTGTAGTAATAAGGACACATACGGCAGCAGTGGCTCAGTATTGGGGTATCAGGTGTAGTAATAAGGACACATACGGCAGCAGAGGCTCAGTATTGGGGTATCAGGTGTAGTAATAGGGACACATACGGCAGCAGAGGCTCAGTATTGGGGTATCAGGTGTAGTAATAGGGACACATACGGCAGCAGAGGCTCAGTATTGGGGTATCAGGTGTAGTAATAAGGACACATACGGCAGCAGCGGCTCAGTATTGGGGTATCAGGTGTAGTAATAGGGACACATACGGCAGCAGTGGCTCAGTATTGGGGTATCAGGTGTAGTAATAGGGACACATACGGCAGCAGCGGCTCAGTATTGGGGTATCAGCAGGATGAGGAGTTGGTGCAGGTTGTGAATACATTGTGGAAACACAAGAAGCAATGGGATGAAACTGAAAGGGAGAAGATACAGATTAGATAATAGAAAAAAACTTTTTGACAGTTAGGGTGATCAATGAGTGGAACAGGCGGCCACGAGAGGTGGTGAGTTCTCCTTCAATGGAGGTCTTCACACATAGGCTGGACAGACATCTGTCGGAGATGATTTAGTGAATCCAGCATTGAGCAGGGGGTTGGACATGAGGATTATGATTCTACATGTGAACGGTGCTGGAAATGTGAGAAGTCAGATGTGTCTTTGTTGTAATCTGTGCAGATGAGTCCTGGCTGGAGAAGTCGACATGTTGGTCTGGGCCAGATGGAAAAGACGGGAAAACTGAATGACTCCACCTGAAAGGCCGTCCTCTGTAAATCACCATCTATAACTGTACTGTAATCTCTTATATGTTCTGTAGGACTGGTATCTACCACTATATGTCACCATATGGCGGTAATATCAGTGCTGGTGTTTGTATGGAGATTTATTTTCAATGACAGTGCGGTCATCTCTTGAGGTTTCCCTATACCCCCATAGCTATAATCATGATTACCTGGTTAGGGGTCACAAGGAGACACAGGCAGAAAGGGCCCCTGTGCAAGAACAATATATGGGCGCTTTGCAGCCCAAGAGCTCCTAAAAATGCAAAATTGCACCTTCTTTGGAGGAATATATGGGCCCCCTTACCTCTTGCGCCCAAGTGCGGTTGCGCAGGTTGCTCCAATGATATGTCCTACTGTTAGGGGCCCACTCAGATGTTTCGCCCCCCCCTGAGCTGAACACCTAGCTACGCCTCTGCTCTGAGGGTTTGAGAAGGCGCTATATTTAAGAGTGAGAGGGACTGTATGGTTCTAGGACAGCACACAAGAGCAAGGACAATCCCCCTGGTAGACCCATCGTCTCTGGGATAGATATTCTGACAAATAAACAATGCAGGTTCTCTGAGAATTGGAAGGCAATACTGTGAGGCAGCACCAACTGCTTGCAGACCATGGCAGAGGTTGTGATGATGTCCATCCTTCCCTATGCTATGATGAGGGATACAATCCTGAACACAAGCAGTTTATTCTAGACCTTATTAAATTCATTCTGAGACGTAACTACTACTACTGCTTCTACCTGCAAATGTGCAGGATTGCGGGCCATCGCACCCACTTTTGCCAACATCTAGGTGGGCTGGCGTGAAGAGAGGAGTAGTGTTTGCTGACTAGGTTAACTAATAAAGTCGGCACCTGGATGCAGTATAGTGATGATATAATGATTGGTGGAATGGGACAGAAGTAGACCTACGGGAATTTGAGGACACTTTGATTATTAACAGTTTAATCTGGAAACTGACATAATATTCACATCGAGATTCCGTCCCCTTTTTGATATCACAATTTCTAGAGATTATAATAAACTAGGCACTCAACTTAGATATGAATTTTGATGACTTTTTAATGCAGCCAAAGTAAAACGTTTCGGCCACAAACGGCCTTCATCAATTACAGACTGAAAGGAGTGAAGTGGATTCATGGGAATCCTTTGTGCATAAGTAGGACACGTATCGATAATGTGAAGTCTGGAGTCAAAAGTGACATAACCGGAAAAAACGGTTTTTAAGAGTCCAGGAAGTGACGCGTATACACGTGTCTGGTAGTGACAAGCGGTGTATACGCGTCACTTCCTGGACTCTTGAAAACCGTTTTTTCCGGTTATGTCACTTTTGACTCCAGACTTCACATTATCGATACGTGTCCTACTTATGCACAAAGGATTCCCACGAATCCACTTCACTCCTTTCAATCTGTAATTGATGAAGGCCGTTTGTGGCCGAAACGTTTTACTTTGGCTGCATTAAAAAGTCATCAAAATTCATCTCTAAGTTGAGTGCCTATGTCACGTACAGCCAACATATCAAAAAACTGACCGGCACATCCAAACTTAGATTCAGTGTGAACAGGTGCTAAACCTAGAGTCACCAACTCATATACATACAAGAAGAAAAGGTAGCACACTGTAGCGCTATAGCTTGCAAACACGAAATATGAAAAATATGAAAAATGAATTACATCATTACCTTAGAAATATGAAAAACTGAGAAGTCTTAGCGCATAAGATGGCCAAATTATGTGAGCCTGATAGCCACGTCAAGGCTCTTCTCGTATATCAGGTCCCTAACTAATGCCTATCCTCGCTTTAGAAAAGTCTGTCTGCATGGGAACCTATGAATCCTCTTTTCAGACTAAAATCTACATCTCTGTGGAGGGGTGATGAACCTGCTGTAATTAAAAGGCCTGTGACCACCAGGTGGAGTGCTCAGGCAGAAGGTAAATGAATACATATCAAAAAACTGACCGGCACATCCAAACTTAGATTCAGTGTGAACAGGTGCTAAACCTAGAGTCACCAACTCATATACATACAAGAAGAAAAGGTAGCACACTGTAGCGCTATAGCTTGCAAACACGAAATATGAAAAATATGAAAAATGAATTACATCATTACCTTAGAAATATGAAAAATTGAGAAGTCTTAGCGCATAAGATGGCCAAATTATGTGAGCCTGATAGCCACATCAAGGCTCTTCTCGTATATCAGGTCCCTAACTAATGCCTATCCTCGCTTTAGAAAAGTCTGTCTGCATGGGAACCTATGAATCCTCTTTTCAGACTAAAATCTACATCTCTGTGGAGGGGTGATGAACCTGCTGTAATTAAAAGGCCTGTGACCACCAGGTGGAGTGCTCAGGCAGAAGGTAAATGAATACATATCAAAAAACTGACCGGCACATCCAAACTTAGATTCAGTGTGAACAGGTGCTAAACCTAGAGTCACCAACTCATATACATACAAGAAGAAAAGGTAGCACACTGTAGCGCTATAGCTTGCAAACACGAAATATGAAAAATATGAAAAATGAATTACATCATTACCTTAGAAATATGAAAAATTGAGAAGTCTTAGCGCATAAGATGGCCAAATTATGTGAGCCTGATAGCCACGTCAAGGCTCTTCTCGTATATCAGGTCCCTAACTAATGCCTATCCTCGCTTTAGAAAAGTCTGTCTGCATGGGAACATATGAATCCTCTTTTCAGACTAAAATCTACATCTCTGTGGAGGGGTGATGAACCTGCTGTAATTAAAAGGCCTATGACCACCAGGTGGAGTGCTCAGGCAGAAGGTAAATGAATACATATAAAAAAAACTGACCGGCACATCCAAACTTAGATTCAGTGTGAACAGGTGCTAAACCTAGAGTCACCAACTCATATACATACAAGAAGAAAAGGTAGCACACTGTAGCGCTATAGCTTGCAAACACGAAATATGAAAAATATGAAAAATGAATTACATCATTACCTTAGAAATATGAAAAATTGAGAAGTCTTAAGGGTATGCCACACTAAACAATATCGCTAACGGGATCGCTAAAAAAACGTCACTATTTAGCGATCCCGTTAGCGATATTGTTCAGTGCGGCAGCTTCCAGCGACGAGCTTCCTGCTGTGATCTCGCTCGTCGCTGGAATCGTTCCGGACCCTATTTTCTCGTCGGCGCTCCCGCTGGGTAAGTATCTTATCGCTGTGTGGCACCTTTTCTTAGCGATTTAGCGGTACTTTTGTACCGCTAAAGTCGTTAAGAAGATCGCTAACGGCGATAGCGTCGTTAACTATATCGCTAAATGTGGCCGCATTTAGCGATATAGAAACAATCCCGCTAGCGATCGCATTAGTATGCGTCGTTATCGTGATCGCTAGCGGGATTGTTTAGTGTGGCAGTACCTTTAGCGCATAAGATGGCCAAATTATGTGAGCCTGATAGCCACGTCAAGGCTCTTCTCGTATATCAGGTCCCTAACTAATGCCTATCCTTGCTTTAGAAAAGTCTGTCTGCATGGGAACCTATGAATCCTCTTTTCAGACTAAAATCTACATCTCTGTGGAGGGGTGATGAACCTGCTGTAATTAAAAGGCCTGTGACCACCAGGTGGAATGCTCAGGCAGAAGGTAAATGAATACATATCAAAAAACTGACCGGCACATCCAAACTTAGATTCAGTGTGAACAGGTTCTAAACCTAGAGTCACCAACTCATATACATACAAGAAGAAAAGGTAGCACACTGTAGCGCTATAGCTTGCAAACACGAAATATGAAAAATATGAAAAATGAATTACATCATTACCTTAGAAATATGAAAAATTGAGAAGTCTTAGCGCATAAGATGGCCAAATTATGTGAGCCTGATAGCCACGTCAAGGCTCTTCTCGTATATCAGGTCCCTAACTAATGCCTATCCTCGCTTTAGAAAAGTCTGTCTGCATGGGAACCTATGAATCCTCTTTTCAGACTAAAATCTACATCTCTGTGGAGGGGTGATGAACCTGCTGTAATTAAAAGGCCTGTGACCACCAGGTGGAGTGCTCAGGCAGAAGGTAAATGAATACATATCAAAAAACTGACCGGCACATCCAAACTTAGATTCAGTGTGAACAGGTGCTAAACCTAGAGTCACCAACTCATATACATACAAGAAGAAAAGGTAGCACACTGTAGCGCTATAGCTTGCAAACACGAAATATGAAAAATATGAAAAATGAATTACATCATTACCTTAGAAATATGAAAAATTGAGAAGTCTTAGCGCATAAGATGGCCAAATTATGTGAGCCTGATAGCCACGTCAAGGCTCTTCTCGTATATCAGGTCCCTAACTAATGCCTATCCTCGCTTTAGAAAAGTCTGTCTGCATGGGAACCTATGAATCCTCTTTTCAGACTAAAATCTACATCTCTGTGGAGGGGTGATGAACCTGCTGTAATTAAAAGGCCTGTGACCACCAGGTGGAGTGCTCAGGCAGAAGGTAAATGAATACATATCAAAAAACTGACCGGCACATCCAAACTTAGATTCAGTGTGAACAGGTGCTAAACCTAGAGTCACCAACTCATATACATACAAGAAGAAAGGTAGCACACTGTAGCGCTATAGCTTGCAAACACGAAATATGAAAAATATGAAAAATGAATTACATCATTACCTTAGAAATATGAAAAATTGAGAAGTCTTAGCGCATAAGATGGCCAAATTAAGACTTCTCAATTTTTCATATTTCTAAGGTAATGATGTAATTCATTTTTCATATTTTTCATATTTCGTGTTTGCAAGCTATAGCGCTACAGTGTGCTACCTTTTCTTCTTGTATGTATATGAGTTGGTGACTCTAGGTTTAGCACCTGTTCACACTGAATCTAAGTTTGGATGTGCCGGTCAGTTTTTTGATATGTATTCATTTACCTTCTGCCTGAGCACTCCACCTGGTGGTCACAGGCCTTTTAATTACAGCAGGTTCATCACCCCTCCACAGAGATGTAGATTTTAGTCTGAAAAGAGGATTCATAGGTTCCCATGCAGACAGACTTTTCTAAAGCGAGGATAGGCATTAGTTAGGGACCTGATATACGAGAAGAGCCTTGACGTGGCTATCAGGCTCACATAATTTGGCCATCTTATGCGCTAAGACTTCTCAATTTTTCATATTTCTAAGGTAATGATGTAATTCATTTTTCATATTTTTCATATTTCGTGTTTGCAAGCTATAGCGCTACAGTGTGCTACCTTTTCTTCTTGTATGTATATGAGTTGGTGACTCTAGGTTTAGCACCTGTTCACACTGAATCTAAGTTTGGATGTGCCGGTCAGTTTTTTGATATGTATTCATTTACCTTCTGCCTGAGCACTCCACCTGGTGGTCACAGGCCTTTTAATTACAGCAGGTTCATCACCCCTCCACAGAGATGTAGATTTTAGTCTGAAAAGAGGATTCATAGGTTCCCATGCAGACAGACTTTTCTAAAGCGAGGATAGGCATTAGTTAGGGACCTGATATACGAGAAGAGCCTTGACGTGGCTATCAGGCTCACATAATTTGGCCTCTTATGCGCTAAGACTTCTCAATTTTTCATATTTCTAAGGTAATGATGTAATTCATTTTTCATATTTTTCATATTTCGTGTTTGCAAGCTATAGCGCTACAGTGTGCTACCTTTTCTTCTTGTATGTATATGAGTTGGTGACTCTAGGTTTAGCACCTGTTCACACTGAATCTAAGTTTGGATGTGCCGGTCAGTTTTTTGATATGTATTCATTTACCTTCTGCCTGAGCACTCCACCTGGTGGTCACAGGCCTTTTAATTACAGCAGGTTCATCACCCCTCCACAGAGATGTAGATTTTAGTCTGAAAAGAGGATTCATAGGTTCCCATGCAGACAGACTTTTCTAAAGCGAGGATAGGCATTAGTTAGGGACCTGATATACGAGAAGAGCCTTGACGTGGCTATCAGGCTCACATAATTTGGCCATCTTATGCGCTAAGACTTCTCAATTTTTCATATTTCTAAGGTAATGATGTAATTCATTTTTCATATTTTTCATATTTCGTGCTTGCAAGCTATAGCGCTACAGTGTGCTACCTTTTCTTCTTGTATGTATATGAGTTGGTGACTCTAGGTTTAGCACCTGTTCACACTGAATCTAAGTTTGGATGTGCCGGTCAGTTTTTTGATATGTATTCATTTACCTTCTGCCTGAGCACTCCACCTGGTGGTCACAGGCCTTTTAATTACAGCATGTTCATCACCCCTCCACAGAGATGTAGATTTTAGTCTGAAAAGAGGATTCATAGGTTCCCATGCAGACAGACTTTTCTAAAGCGAGGATAGGCATTAGTTAGGGACCTGATATACGAGAAGAGCCTTGACGTGGCTATCAGGCTCACATAATTTGGCCATCTTATGCGCTAAGACTTCTCAATTTTTCATATTTCTAAGGTAATGATGTAATTCATTTTTCATATTTTTCATATTTCGTGTTTGCAAGCTATAGCGCTACAGTGTGCTACCTTTTCTTCTTGTATGTATATGAGTTGGTGACTCTAGGTTTAGCACCTGTTCACACTGAATCTAAGTTTGGATGTGCCGGTCAGTTTTTTGATATGTATTCATTTACCTTCTGCCTGAGCACTCCACCTGGTGGTCACAGGCCTTTTAATTACAGCAGGTTCATCACCCCTCCACAGAGATGTAGATTTTAGTCTGAAAAGAGGATTCATAGGTTCCCATGCAGACAGACTTTTCTAAAGCGAGGATAGGCATTAGTTAGGGACCTGATATACGAGAAGAGCCTTGACGTGGCTATCAGGCTCACATAATTTGGCCATCTTATGCGCTAAGACTTCTCAATTTTTCATATTTCTAAGGTAATGATGTAATTCATTTTTCATATTTTTCATATTTCGTGTTTGCAAGCTATAGCGCTGCAGTGTGCTACCTTTTCTTCTTGTATGTATATGAGTTGGTGACTCTAGGTTTAGCACCTGTTCACACTGAATCTAAGTTTGGATGTGCCGGTCAGTTTTTTGATATGTATTCATTTACCTTCTGCCTGAGCACTCCACCTGGTGGTCACAGGCCTTTTAATTACAGCAGGTTCATCACCCCTCCACAGAGATGTAGATTTTAGTCTGAAAAGAGGATTCATAGGTTCCCATGCAGACAGACTTTTCTAAAGCGAGGATAGGCATTAGTTAGGGACCTGATATACGAGAAGAGCCTTGACGTGGCTATCAGGCTCACATAATTTGGCCATCTTATGCGCTAAGACTTCTCAATTTTTCATATTTCTAAGGTAATGATGTAATTCATTTTTCATATTTTTCATATTTCGTGTTTGCAAGCTATAGCGCTACAGTGTGCTACCTTTTCTTCTTGTACGTACAGCCAACACACGGCCTGGCTTCATACACGCTGCCACCACTCACCGAACAAACGGGCGATGAGTCCCAGAAATATTACTACTATGTGCCAATCGCCAGGAGCACACACTCTAAGGCTATGGATTCTTTAGAGCAACAAGATTCAGACTTATTAAAGTTTAAAGCTTTAATATAAAAAGGTACAGTGCTTACAATAAAAAGGATATAAAATTAGGAAATAACAAAGGACATAATATCAGCTTGGCTGCCCTCATATATGACAAGGTTCTTTTGTGTGTAAGTCTAATTTATAGATATGACTTGGGAATCCAATTTCTATACCAGCCTCTCATTATAATATTCTAATTGCTGGTTTGTGAGTGGACCATGCCATGCTACCAATGAATACATTATTTTCTCTCTGAACCTCTGGTGTAAACTTCCTCATAGATAGCTAGCCTTTGACATCTAACTTCAAAAGAGCCAGAAGGTGTGAATTGCTCCAATTCTATGTGCTCTCATGAAGGCACCCTGGAGAGACTGGAGACTAGGAGACTGCCAGTCAGGCTAACATGAGGTCATGACCTGTGTGGAGAGCTGCAGCCTAAGACAAACGTCACTTACTGCTGGTCATATATACATATACATATTTCACTACAATACATATACATATTTCACTACACCTCCCTCCTTATGAACGTGCATGGGGGTTGACTTACAGGTCAGCTCCCAAGCGCGTATCTGGTTCTGCCCCACCTTGGCGAGATAGGCCATCAGCATTGCCGTGATCGACTCCTTTCTTATGTTGAATTGTGAAATCATATTGCTGTAATATCAAGCTCCATCTAAGCAATTTCCCGTTGTCCCAGCTGCTCTGTTGAGCCAACTCAATGGGTTATGATCTGTTATCACGGTGAAGTTGCGCCCGTAGAGGTATGATTGCAGTTTCTGCAGAGCCCACACAATTGCCAAACATTCCTTTTCAATGGTGGCATAAGCCACTTCTCTGGGTAGAAGTTTCCTGCTTAGGTAGAGAATTGGGTGCTCCTCACCTAGCTGGTTCACCTGGCTGAGAGCCGCACCTAGCCCATAGGTGCTGGCGTCGGTCTGCACTACAAACCTGCGAGTGAAATCTGGGGCCTGAAGGATGGGTGAACTAACCAATGCTGACTTTAGGGCAGAAAATGACACCTCACTGCTGGTTAGATCAGTTAACGGCCTCGCCAGAGCACTGTAGTTTGGTACAAACCTCCTATAGTAGCCATCCGTACCCAGGAAGGACAGTACCTGCTTCTTGGTTCATGGGGTGGGCTAGGCTGTAATAGCTTCTACCTTCCCTGGCTCAGGTTTTATCTGGCCTCCCCCACCCGGTGTCCGAGGCATTGTACTTCCCCATGGCTATCTGACATTTCCCTGGCTTAACAGTAAGACCTGCAGTGTTATGTTAGGTAGCTGAGGAGGACAGGAACAACAGCTGGGCAGCCGAACACCTGAGATGTTGGTAACTAAAGGGTTGCAGATTCCTAAACTAACCACACAACTAGAGGTAGCCGTGGAGCGTTCCAACGTTGATCCTAGATGCCTCGTCACAGCCTGAGAGATAACTACACCTAAAGGCAGAAAGATGAAAGCTATCTGCCCCGGAGCAGATCCCCAAAGAAAATAGGAAGCCCCCAAACATGTAATGGTGGTTAGACAAGAAGAAAGCACGAACACAGACAGAAAATAGAATAAGCAAACGCTGGGGCCACAAGCTGACTAAATAGGATAGGACAGGAGAGATTACTTTCTGCAACCCAGAAATCCCTACAAAAATCCAACAATTCTGATTACAAAAATACTGAGATCACACGATCTCGCCACCCACTAAATCAGATCTTACTGTGAACAAAACCAAGCCGCAGCCTCTGAAAAAACAGGAAAAAGCAAATGAAAAAACAACAATGGCTACAGACAAACTGTGAGGAGCACAGGCCCCAGGAGGGGACCCGGCTGTCCTCCACAAATGTGCAGAAAACTATGCAAATAGCAAGCACAAAAATAAAAGCAGAAAATATCTTATCTGAAAGCAGCAGACGCAGGCAAGACACCAGCAAACTTCCAAATGAACCAGGAACCACAATTGAGACCAGAACAATTGATCACCGGCGACCATCATGGGAGGGAACCTCCCTTATATCAGTTCAGTCAGTGATCCCAGATTGCCATTACTCGCTGGAAGGTTCAGTACTTTCTGTAACCACCAGAGGGAGCCTCTGCTCATTCACAACAGTACCCCCCCTTGAGGAGGGGTCACCCAACCCTCACTTGTGCAACCAGGCCGATCAGGATGAGCTCAGTGATAGGCACGGATCAGTCTCCTAGCATGGATGTCCGAAGCAAACACCCAAGAATTGTCCTCCTGACCATAACCTCTCCACTTAACCAAATACTGGAGTTTCCGTCTAGAAAAACGAGAATCCAATATTTTCTCAACCACATACTCCAGATTGCCCTCAACCAAAACAGGGTCAGGAGGCGCAGCCATAGGAACCACTGGCTCGACAAACCTCTTCAATAAGGACTTGTGGAACACGTTATGGATCTTAAATGTCCCTGGAAGAAGTAAACGAAAGGAAACAGGATTAAGAATCTCCATGATCTTATAATGTCCAATGAACCTGGGCTTAAACTTTGGAGATGCAACTCTCATAGGGATATTTCTTGAGGACAACCAAACCAAGTCCCCACTTTAAACCGAGGACCATCAGTCCTATGCCGGTTGGCAAACCGCTGGGCCTTCTCTTGAGAGAGAGACAACCTCTCCACTACCTGGTCCCAAATCTGCTGCATTCGCTCCACAACAGAGTCAACACCCGGACAGACAGAAGCCTCCGCCTGTCCCGAAGAAAATCGAGGGTGAAACCCAGAATTGCAGAAAAATGGAGACATCAAGGTGGCAGAGCTAGCCCTATTATTAAGAGTAAACTCAGCCAAAGGCAAAAAGAGACCCAGTCATCTTGATCAGCAGACACAAAACATCTCAAAAAAGTCTCCAAGGTCTGGTTTGTTCTATCGGTTTGTCCATTGGTCTGAGGGTGAAATGCAGAGGAGAAAGATAATTGAACACCAGTTTAGAACAAAATGTCCTCCAAAATCTGGAAACAAACTGGACTCCTCTGTCAGACACAATGTTCTCCGGAATGCCGTGCAACCGAACCACGTGCTGAAGGAACAAAGGCACCAACTTGGAGGAGGAAGGCAACTTAGGTAATGGCACAAGATGTATCATCTTGGAAAACCTATCACAGATTACCCAGATAACGGTCATTCTCTGAGAGACAGGGAGGTCGGAAATAAAATCCATAGAGATATGGGTCCATGGCCTCTTGGGCACAGGTAATGGCATCAACAAACCACTAGAGCGAGAGCAAGGCTTGGAAAGAGAGCAAGTCCCACAGGACTGCACAAAGTCCCTGACATCACGAGACAAAGTAGGCCACCAAAAGGAGCGACTCACCAAGTCTCTGGTACCAAAAATCCCGGGATGACCAGCCAACGCGGAACAATGAATCTCAGACATCACACTCTTCTTCCACTGGTCTGGGACAAACAATTTCCCAACAGTGCAGCGCTCAGGTTTATCCTCCTGACACCCCTCCAGAGCCAGTCTCAAATTGGGCGAGATGGCGGAAAGTACTACACCCTCTTTCAAAATAACAGCAGAATCAGATAACTCAGGAGAATCTGCAAAGAAACTCCTTGAGAGGGCATCCGCCTTAACATTCTTAGTGCCAGGAAGAAAAGAAACCACAAAATTAAAAACGTGTGAAAAACAAGGCCCACCTGGCCTGTCTAGGATTTAGTCGCTTGGCTGATTCGAGATAAACCAGGTTCTTATGGTCCGTGAGGACCACCACCTGATGTTTGGCTCCTTCCAGTCAATGTCTCCACTCTTCAAAGGCCCACTTCATGGCCAATAACTCCCGATTACCCACGTCATAATTACGTTCAGTTGGAGAAAACTTTCGAGAGAAAAACGCACAAGCGTTACTCTTAGAGGTCTCTGGATCCCTTTGGGACAAAACGGCACCTGCCCCAATTTCAGAAGCATCAACCTCCACCTGAAACGGTAGAGAAACATCAGGCTGCCATAGAACAGGAGCAGAAGTGAATCTCTGCTTAAGTTCCTGAAATGCAGAAACTGCCTCAGGAGGCCAACTCACCACATCAGAACCCTTTTTGGTCAAATCAGTCAATGGTTTAACAATACCGGAGAAATTACCAATAAATTTACGATAAAAATTGGCAAAACCCAAAAATCTCTGAAGAGCCTTTAATGAAGTAGGTTGAACCCAATCACAGATGGCCTGAACCTTGACCGGGTCCATTTCAATAACAGACAAAATGAATCCCAGAAATGAGATCTTCTGCACGCCAAAAAGACACTTTGATCCCTTCACATACAGAGCATTCTCTCTCAAAATCTGGAACACAGTCCGAACATGTTTCACATGAGAGTCCCAGTCGTTGGAAAAAATCAAGATATCATCCAAATAAACAATCAGAAATTTATCCACACAATCCCTGAAAATATCATTCATGAAGGATTGGAAGATGGAAGGAGCATTAGTGAGCCCAAAAGGCATCACTAGGTACTCAAAATGCCCCTATGGGGTATTAAACGCAGTCTTCCATTCAACCCCGTGCTTAATGCGAATAAGGTTATATGCCCCCCTGAGGTCAAGCTTGGTAAACCAACTAGCACTTTTCACTCTGGAAAACAAGTCAGAAATCAAGAGTAACGGATATTGATATTTCACAGTGATCTTATTCAGGAGGCGATAATCAATACACGACCTCAATGAACCATCCTTTTTGGCCACAAAGAAAAAAACGGCGCCTAAGGGTGAAGAGGATGGTCTGATATGACCCTTCTCCAATGAATCCTTGATATAAGATCGCATAGCATCGTGTTCAGGTACAGATAAGTTAAAAAGGCGACCCTTAGGAAATTTACGACCAGGCACTAACTCAATAGCGCAATCGTAGCTTCTGTGAGGAGGTAAGGATGCAGACTTACTTTCACTAAACACATCAGAAAAATCAGTAAAAAAGTCAGGGACATCCTGAGACTGGGGAGAGGCAGAAAAAACAGGAGTGTCAGTATTAACACATTGGCAGCCCCAACTGGTCACAGACACAGATTTCCAATCCAAAAGAGGATTATGAGTCTGTAACCAAGGGAAACCCAGCACGATAATGTCATGCAGATTATGCAACACCAGAAATTTGCAACTCTCCTGATGATCTGGTTCAACCCTCATTATCACCTGAGTAGAAAACTGGGGTTTATTCTCCGCCAAAGGGGTAGAATCAATGCCCAGTAAAGGAATAGACTTCCGCAGGGGTATCATGGGAAACCAACAACATTTGGCAAAGTCAAAATCCATCAGGTTAATAGCTGCTCCAGAATCAACAAAAGCCTGAGCCGAAAATGTGGATATGGAGCAAATGAGGGTAACAGTCAACAGAAATTTAGTCTGAACACTACCCAAGACAACTGAGCGCGCAAAACGTCTTCCCCGCTTAGAACAGATGGAAATAGCATGAGAGGCGTCACCACAGTAGAAACATAACCCATTGCGCTTTTGAAACTCATGACGCTGTGCCCCAGAAGTCACTCAATCACACTGCATGGGCCCCGGAGCTGGCTCGCAAGGCGTCACCATCTCACGCATACCTCTGCGCTCACGCAAACGTCTGTCAATTTGAATAGCCAATGACATAGAATCATTGAGACCAGAGGGAACAGGGAATCCCACCATAACATCCTTTACATTCTCTGACAGCCCCTTCCGAAAAAGGGCTGCCAAAGCATCATCATTCCATTTGGTCAGGACTGCCCACTTTCGGAATTTCTGACAGTACAACTCAGCGTCTTCAAGACCCTGATTTAATGCCAACAAGGTCTTTTCAGCTTGATCAGTGACATTAGGTTCATCGTACAATAACCCCAGAGCCTGAAAAAATACATCAATATCATTCAAAACAGGATCCCCAGGTGTCAGGGAAAAAGCCCAATCCTGAGGGTCGCCGCACAGGAGAGAGATGACAATTTGAACCTGCTGTGCTGCGCTCCCCGAGGACTTAGGCTTTAAGGCAAAAAACAACTTACAGTTATTTTTGAAATTCAGAAATTTAGCCCGATCCCCCAAAAACAAATCTGGCATGGGAATCCTAGGTTCCACAACCGGCAACCTAGCAAGATAGGTAGCAATACTCCGAACCTCAGTGACAAGCTGATCCACACGGCCAGACAACTGTGCAAACTCCATTGAGAGAGAAAAAAAATCCTCCTCAGCACCCGGAGAAAAAGAGGGAAAAAATGCAATAAACAGAAAAAAAAAATCTCTGACAACTCTGACAACTTTTTTCTTTCCACACTATTTTTCCCTTCTGTGAGTACCATATAATTTTCAGTTTGGCCGGTGATACTGTTATGTTTCGGTAGCTGAGGAGGACAGGAACAACAGCCGGGCAGCCGAACACCTGAGATGTTGGTAACTAATGGGTTGCAGATTCCTAAACTAACCACACAACTAGAGGTAGCCGTGGAGCATTCCTACGTTGATCCTAGACGCCTTGTCACAGCCTGAGAGATAACTACACCTAAAGGCAGAAAGATGAAAGCTATCTGCCCCGGAGCAGATCCCCAAAGAAAATAGGAAGCCCCCAAACATGTAATGGCGGTTAGACAAGACGAAAGCATGGACACAGACAGAAAATAGAATGAGCAAAACGCTGGGGCCACAAGCTGACTAAATAGGATAGGACAGGAGAGATTACTTTAGGACAGGAGAGTTTACTTTCTGCAACCCAGAAAACCCTACAAAAATCCAACAATTCTGATTACAAAAATACTGAGATCACACGATCTCGCCACCCACTAAATCAGATCTCAGTGTGAACAAAACCAAGCCGCAGCCGCTGAAAAAACAGGAAAAAGCAAATGAAAAAACAACAGTGGCTACAGACAAACTGTGTGGAGCACAGGCCCCAGGAGGGGACCCGGCTGTCCTCCACAAATGTGCAGAAAACTATGCAAATAGCAAGCACAAAAGGAAAAGCAGAAAATATCTTATCTGAAAGCAGCAGACACAGGCAAGACACCAGCAAACTTCCAAATGAACCAGGAACCACAATTGAGACCAGAACAATTGATCACCGGCGACCATCATGGAGGGAACCTCCCTTATATCAGTCCAGTCAGTGATCCCAGATTGCCATTCCTCGCTGGAAGGTTCAGTACTGTCTGTAACCACCAGAGGGAGCCTCTGCTCATTCACAATACTGCAGTGTTAAGTGTTGTGAATGGGTTTGAGATGAGTTCTGGGCAGAGGCTCCCTCTGGTGGTTACAAGCGGTACTAGTGAAGATTGTGAGGACTGGGAATCAGGTGTTACTGATTGGTCTTATTTAAGGGAGTCATTTTCCCATCAGGGTTGCCGGTGATCAATTGTTCTGGTCTGAATCCTTCTTTCCAGTTTCCCTTGTAGCCTGCTGTGTCTTGTCTGCATCTCCTGCTACCAGATAAGAATTTTCTTCTTTTGTGTTTTTTCTATATTTTTGCATTTTGTCCTGCACTTCTGTGGGGGCCTTCAGGGTCCCCTCCGGGGGCTTTTGCCCTCTCTGTTTAGTTCAGCCACTGAGTTTTGTACTTTTGCTTTTTCCAGTTTTTTCAGTGGCTGCTGTTTTGATTTTCTTACACCAGAGAACTAATTTAGGTGGTAGAGGTCGTGTGATCTCAGGTGATTTTGAAATTAGTAGAGTTGGTGTTTTTCAGGGTTTTCTGGGATTGCAGTAAGTACCCTTCCTATCCTTTTCTATTTAGTTAGTTTGGGCCCCAGCGTTTGCTCATACTATTTTCTTTCTGTGTCAGTGTTTCCTCTTGTCTAACCGCCATTACATGTTTGGGGCTTTCTATTATCTTTGGGGTTCTGCTCCGGGGCAGATAGGTTTCCTATTTCTGTCTTTAGGTGTAGTTAGTTTCTCAGGCTGTGACGAGGCGTCTAGGACCAACGTAGGAACGCTCCACGGCTGCCTCTAGTTGTGGTGGTCAGTCAGGGTACTGCAATCTCATAGATTCCAACTGCTCTGGTGTATTTCCTTTTTTACCTGCACTCCTCAGCTACTGAAACATAACAGTATCACCGGCCTAAAAATTGAAAATTGTGTGGTACTCACAGAAGGGAAAAAATATTGTGATAGAAAAAAGGTTGTCAGAGATATTTTTCTGTTTGTTGCATTTTTTTTTTTTTCCCTCTGTATCTCTGGGTGCTGGGGAGGATCTTTTCTCCCAATGGAGTTTGCACAGTTGTCTGGCCGTGTGGATCAGCTTGCCACTGAGGTTCAGAGTATTGCTATCTATCTTGCTGGGTTGCCTGTTGTGGAACCTAGGATTCCCATGCCAGATTTGTTTTTAGGGGATCGAGCTAAGTTTCAGAATTTCAAAAATAATTGTAAATTGTTTTTTGCCTTAAAATCTAAGTCCTCAGGAAACGCAGCGCAGCAGGTTCAAATTGTCATCTCTCTCCTGCGTGGCGATCCTCAGGATTGGGCTTTTTCCCTGACACCTGGGGATCCTGTTTTGAGTGATGTTGATGCATTTTTTCAGGCTTTGGGGTTATTGTACGATGAGCCTAATGTCACTGATCAAGCTGAAAAAGCCTTGTTGGCATTAAATCAGGGGCTTGATGACGCTGAGTTATACTGTCAGAGATTCCGTAGGTGGGCAGTCCTGACCAAATGGAATGACGACGCTTTGGCGGCCCTTTTCCGGAAGGGTCTGTCGGATAATGTAAAGGATGTTATGGTGGGATTCCCTGTCCCCTCTGGTCTCAATGATTCTATGTCATTAGCGATTCAAATTGACAGACGTTTGCGTGAGCGGAGAAGTATGCGTGGAGTGGTGTTGCCTTGTGAGCCAGCTTCTGAGCCCATGCAGTGTGATGGAGTGGTGTCTGGGGCACAGCGTCATGAGTTTCGAAAGCGCAATGGTTATGTTTCTACTGTGGTGATGCCTCTCATGCTATTTCAGTCTGCCCTAAGCGGGGAAGACGTTTTGCACGCTCAGTTGTCTTGGGTAGTGTTCAGACTAAGTTTTTATTAACTGTCACTCTGATATGCTCTCTGTCCTCATTTTCTGCTCAGGCTTTCATTGATTCTGGAGCAGCTATTAACCTGATGGATTATGATTTTGCTAAACGTTGTGGGTTTCCCTTGATACCCCTACAGAAGTCTATTCCCCTACTGGGGATCGATTCTACCCCTTTGGCTGAGAATAAACCCCAGTTTCTACTCAGGTGATAATGAGGGTTGAACCTGATCACCAGGAGTGCTGCAAATTTTTGGTTCTATATAATCTGCATGACATTATCGTGCTGGGTTTCCCTTGGTTACAGTCTCATAATCCTGTTTTGGATTGGAAATCTGTGTCTGTAACCAGTTGGGGCTGCCAATGTGTTAATACCAACACTCCTGTTTTTTCTGCCTCCCCCCAAGCTCAGGATGTTCCTGACTTTTTGTTTGATTTTTCTGATGTGTTTAGCGAAAGTAAATCTGCATCCTTACCTCCCCATAGGAGCTATGACTGCGCTATTGAATTAGTGCCGGTAGTAAATTCCCTAAAGGTCGCCTTTTTAACTTGTCTGTACCTGAACATGACGCTATGCGGTCTTATATCAAGGAATCATTGGAGAAGGGTCATATCAGACCATCCTCTTCACCCTTAGGTGCCGGTTTTTTCTTTGTGGCCAAAAAAGATGGTTCATTAAGGCCGTGTATTGATTATCGTCTCTTGAACAATATTACTGTGAAATATCAATACCCGTTACCCTTGATTTCTGACCTGTTTTCCAGGGTGAAAAACGCTACTTGGTTTACCAAGCTTGACCTCAGGGGGGCGTATAACCTTATTCGCATTAAGCACGGGGATGAATGGAAGACGGCATTTAACACCCTGAAGGGCATTTTGAGTACCTAGTGATGCCCTTTGGGCTCACTAATGCTCCTTCCGTCTTCCAGTCCTTCATGAATGACATTTTCAGGGATTTTGTGGACAAATTTCTGATTGTTTATTTGGATGATATCTTGATTTTTTCTAATGACTGGGACTCTCATGTGAAACATGTTCGACTGTGTTCCAGATTTTGAGGGATAATGCTCTGTATGTGAAGGGATCAAAGTGTCTTTTTGGCGTACAGAAGATCTCATTTCTGGGATTCATTTTGTCCCCATCTGTTATTGAAATGGACCCGGTCAAGGTTCAGGCCATCTGTGATTGGGTCCAACCTACTTCATTAAAGGCTCTTCAGAGATTTTTGGGTTTTGCCAATTTTTATCGTAAATTTATTGGTAATTTCTCGGTTATTGTTAAACCATTAACTGATTTGACCAGAAAGGGTTCTGATGTGGTGAATTGGCCTCCTGAGGCAGTCTCTGCATTTCAGGAACTTAAGCAGAGATTCACTTCTGCTCCTGTTCTACGGCAGCCTGATGTTTCTCTGCCATTTCAGGTGGAGGTTGATGCCTCTGAAATTGGGGCAGGTGCCGTTTTGTCCCAAAAAGATCCAGAGACCTCTAAAAGTAACCCTTGTGCCTTTTTCTCTCGAAAATTTTCTCCTACTGAACGTAATTATGACGTGGGTAATCGGGAGTTATTGGCCATGAAGTGGGCTTTTGAAGAGTGGAGACATTGGCTGGAGGGAGCCAAACATCAGGTGGTGGTCCTTACGGACCATAAGAATCTGGTCTATCTGGAATCTGCCAAGCGACTCAATCCTAGACAGGCCAGGTGGGCCTTGTTTTTCACACGTTTTAATTTTGTGGTTTCCTTTCTTCCTGGCACTAAGAATGTTAAGGCGGATGCCCTCTCGAGGAGTTTCCTTGCGGACTCTCCTGAGTTATCTGATCCTTCTGTTATTTTGAAAGAGGGTGTAGTTCTTTCCGCCATCTCGCCCAATTTGAGACTTGCTCTGGAGGGGTGTCAGGAGGATAGGCCCGAGCGCTGCCCTGTTGGAAAATTGTTTGTCCCGGACCGATGGAGGAGGGTGTGATGTCTGAGATTCATTGTTCCGCATTGGCTGGGCATCCCGGAATTTTTGGTACCAGAGACTTGGTTAGTCGGTCCTTTTGGTGGCCTACCTTGTCTCGCGATGTCAGGGAATTTGTGCAGTCCTGCGGGACTTGCTCTCGCTCCAAGCCTTGCTCTCGCTCTAGTGGTTTGTTGATGCCATTGCCTGTGCCCAAGAGACCATGGACCCATATCTCTATGGATTTCATTTCCGATCTTCCTGTTTCTCAGAGAATGACCACCATCTGGGTAATTTGTGATAGGTTTTCCAAAATGATACATCTTGTGCCATTACCTAAGTTGCCTTCCTCCTCTGAATTGGTGCCGTTGTTTCTTCAGCACGTGGTTCGTTTGCACGGCATTCCTGAGAACATTGTGTCTGACAGAGGAGTCCAGTTTGTTTCCAGATTTTGGAGAACTTTTTGTTCTAAACTGGGTGTTCAATTGTCTTTCTCCTCGGCATTTCATCCTCAGACCAATGGTCAAACTGAGAGAACAAACCAGACATTGGAGACTTATCTAAGATGCTTTGTGTCTGCTGATCAGGATGACTGGGTCTCTTTTTTGCCTTTGGCTGAGTTTGCTCTTAATAATAGGGCTAGCTCTGCCACTTTGTTGTCTCCGTTTTTCTGTAATTCTGGTTTTCACCCTCGATTTTCTTCAGGACAGACGGAAGCTTCTGTCTGTCCAGGTGTTGACTCTGTTGTTGAGCGTATGCAACAGATTTGGGACCAGGTAGTGGAGAGGTTGTCCCTCTCTCAGGAGAAGGCCCAGCGGTTTGCTAACCGGCATAGGACTGATGGTCCTCGGTTTAAAGTGGGGGACTTGGTCTGGTTGTCCTCAAAGAATATTCCTATGAGAGTAGCATCTCCTAAATTTAAGCCTAGGTTCATTGGACCTTATAAGATCATGGAGATTGTTAATCCTGTTTCTTTTCGTTTGCTTCTTCCAGGGACATTTAAGATCCATAACGTGTTCCACAAGTCCTTGTTGAAGAGGTTTGTTGAGCCAGTGGTTCCTGCTACTGTGCCTCCTGACCCTGTTTTGGTTGAGGGCAATCTGGAGTATGTGGTTGAGAAAATATTGGATTCTCGTTTTTCTAGACGAAGACTCCAGTATTTGGTTAAATGGAGAGGTTATGGTCAGGAGGACAATTCTTGGGTGTTTGCTTCGGACATCCATGCTAGGAGACTTATCCGTGCGTATCATAGAACTCATCCTGACCGACCTGGTTGCTCAAATGAGGGTTCGGTGACCCCTCCTCAAGGGGGGGGTACTGTTGTGAATGGGTTTGAGATGAGTTCTGGGCAGAGGCTCCCTCTGGTGGTTACAAGCGGTACTAGTGAAGATTGTGAGGACTGGGAATCAGGTGTTACTGATTGGTCTTATTTAAGGGAGTCATTTTCCCATCAGGGTTGCCGGTGATCAATTGTTCTGGTCTGAATCCTTCTTTCCAGTTTCCCTTGTAGCCTGCTGTGTCTTGTCTGCATCTCCTGCTACCAGATAAGAATTTTTCTTCTTTTGTGTTTTTTCTATATTTTTGCATTTTGTCCTGCACTTCTGTGGGGGCCTTCAGGGTCCCCTCCGGGGGCTTTTGCCCTCTCTGTTTAGTTCAGTCACTGAGTTTTGTACTTTTGCTTTTTCCAGTTTTTTCAGTGGCTGCTGTTTTGATTTTCTTACACCAGAGAACTAATTTAGGTGGTAGAGGTCGTGTGATCTCAGGTGATTTTGAAATTAGTAGAGTTGGTGTTTTTCAGGGTTTTCTGGGATTGCAGTAAGTACCCTTCCTATCCTTTTCTATTTAGTTAGTTTGGGCCCCAGCGTTTGCTCATACTATTTTCTTTCTGTGTCAGTGTTTCCTCTTGTCTAACCGCCATTACATGTTTGGGGGCTTTCTATTATCTTTGGGGTTCTGCTCCGGGGCAGATAGCTTTCCTATTTCTGTCTTTAGGTGTAGTTAGTTTCTCAGGCTGTGACGAGGCGTCTAGGACCAACGTAGGAACGCTCCACGGCTGCCTCTAGTTGTGGTGGTCAGTCAGGGTACTGCAATCTCATAGATTCCAACTGCTCTGGTGTATTTCCTTTTTTACCTGCACTCCTCAGCTACTGAAACATAACAGTTAAGCCTCTGCAACACCTGAGAAAGATGTTCAAGATGTTCCTCCCAAGAATTACTGAAAATGGCTATATCATCAAGATAAGCAACGGCAAAACCCTCAAATCCTTCCAATAAGTGATTAACCAACCTCTGGAAGGTGGTAGGGGCATTTTCATACCAAATGGCATCACTAGAAACTCAAACAGCCCGAATGGCGTTATATAGGCAGACCTCTCTTGAGCTTCTTTGGTCAGGGGTATCTGCCAATATCCCCAACTTAAGTCCATGATAGTGAGGTAGGATGCATTAGCCAGCTGCTCTAACAGCTCGTCTATCCTCGGCATGGGGTAGACCTCACATGTAGTCAGTAGATTTAATTTCCTGTAGTCTACACAGAACCGGGTGATACGGTCCTTTTTCGGGACAAGAAACACAGGCGAGGCCCAGGCACTCTGGGATTTATGTATTACCTTTAGGTTTAGCATCTCCTCTACCAGTTCCTTCATGTGTGACTGCACCTCTGCTGACACCCGGTATGCAGACTGCCGTACTGGGCGATTGGTACCGGTGTCTACATGGCGAGTGGCTAGGTGCGTCCTCCAAGGTTTCCCTGTGAAGACTTCTGTGAAGTCACTGAGCACCCCCATCAGCTCAGACCTCTGACTGTGGGATAGCTCAGGGTTAAACTTTGCTGACTCCAGGGACTCCATATACTGAGTCCCAGCGCCCACATCTTGTAACAGATCAGCCTCTCCCTTCCTCAGGCAGGCTACAGACAGGTAACACACCGGCCTCCCTGTCATGATGAGCCTTCAGCATATTTACATGGAATACCTTCTGATGCTTTGCATGCTCATCTAGGGTCACCACATTTTTAACATCATTTAGCCGCTTGTGTACAGTGTATGTTCCCTCCCATGCGGCCTGCAGTTTATTCTGTAACATAGGGACCAACACCCAAACCTTCTGCCCCTCAGTCTGGCTTTACGGTCGTACCAGACCTTCTGCCCCTCATAGGCTTAGTCTGGCAATACGGTCATACCAGACCTTCTGCTCCTCCTCGTAGGCCCTCAGTCTGGCATTACGGTCGTACCAGACCTTCTGCTCCTCCTCGTAGGCCCTCAGTCTGGCATTACGGTCGTACCAGACCTTCTGGTTGATTTGGGCCTGGGTCACGTTCTCATGGACCAGGTTGCTCAGTTTTTGCATTCTTTCTCGGAGTCGCAGTACATATTCGACCACCGAGAAGCCCGTAGTTTTGGGGTCACACTCCCAACAGTCCTTAATCAAATCAAGTGGCCCCCTGACCCTCCTCCCATATACCAGTTCAAAGGGGGAGAATCCTGTAGACGCCTGGGGTACCTCTCTGTATGCAGACAGATGGGGGAGGTACCGCTCCCAGTCCCTTCCTTCGGTCTCCAACAGCATTTTGAGCATTTGTTTGAATGTTCCGTTAAAACACTCGCAGAGTCCATTGGTTTGGGGATGATAGGCGCTGGCCACAGAATGCTGCACTTGTGTTTTTTCGCAGAGGCTTTCCATCAGATTGAACATGAATTGGGTTCCCTGATTGGGTAACATTTCCCTGGGGAAACCCACACGAGAGAAAACAGTCATTAAAGCATCCGCCACTTTGTCTGCTCGGATGGAGGACAGCACCACAGCTTCCGGATATCGTGTAGCATAGTCCACCACTGTGAGGATGTACCTTTTGCCAGAGCTGCTAGGAATTGCAAGTGGCCCTATGATGTCCTCAGCCACTCGCTGGAAGGGCTCATCGATCACTGGCAGTGGTTTCAATGGGGCTTTCTGTATATCCCCAGACTTTCCAACTCTGACAAA
The DNA here is from genome assembly GCA_033576555.1 of Oophaga sylvatica. Taxonomy (NCBI): domain Eukaryota; kingdom Metazoa; phylum Chordata; class Amphibia; order Anura; family Dendrobatidae; genus Oophaga; species Oophaga sylvatica. The sequence goes on from JARQOD010002509.1 coordinate 71,037, forward strand.
CTGCGCAGGATGGACAGTAATCGGCTATATCTGTCCCCATCTTGGGCCAATAAAAGTTGTGTGTCAGACGACCTTTAGTCTTTTGTACTCCAAGGTGCCCAGCCAAAGGAATTTTCATGAGAAATTCTCAATAATTTTTCCCTAAATGGATAAGGGACGACCAGCTTCTTTTCACAGTCCCATGGTTCTGTAGTACATGGGCATACCCAGGATCAAAACTAGGGGGGGGCAAGCCATGGTCGTTCAGGTTGTAAAATTTTAAAACGAAAAATGTTAATAAAACGAAACGAAAACAAATGACCGCCATACACAACATAATTCCTTATACCAAGACCAATAATATCACATACAAGGAGAAATACCACCATGATCAATCCTATTATGTAAACAATTCATTGATTTTAGGCTTACCTTTGCAGTCTTCTCTTCTGTTCAGCAGGGGGACTTCAAGCTCATGCGTGTTTATCACACACTGACACTGAGCCATTCACACTGCCCTTTCTAAACACAGCAATTGGATTGATCTTTATGGGAAAAAAATGAATATTAGATAGATAGATAAATAGATAGATAGATAGATAGATAGATAGATAGATAGATAGATAGATAGATAGAAATCCAGACAAATTGGAGGCAGCACATAGTTTGTAGTGGAAAAAAAAGCTATTTAATAAGGTCAAAAGGCGACATTTCGGTCCAAACAACAGGAACCTTTCTCAAGCCTTGAGAAAGGTTCCTGTTGTTTGGACCAAAACGTCGCCTTTTGGCCTTATTAAATAGCTTTTTTTTCACTACAGACGGTGTGCTGACTTCAATTTGTCTGGATTTCTATAATTGATGTTTGGTATTTGCCTGGGAGGGCTCTGCACCCGGACTCTTTCTTTGTGCTGCTCTAATTTTCTTCTTTTTAGATAGATAGATAGATTTAAGCATGGAATGCAAGCAGATTCCACCCTGAAATATGCCCTATCATTGTCCCCTTCTTGTAGTAATATGCCCAATCATTGTCTCCTTCTTGTAGTAATATACCCCATCATTGTCTCCTTCTTTTAATAATGTGCCCCAGACCAGCACCTGTATATACATCAGCCCCAGCCCAGCCCCTGTATATACATCACTACCAGGCCAGCCCCTGTATATACATCACCACCAGGCCAGTCTCTGTATACGTCACTAGCCCCAGCCCAGGACGGTAGGACGGTCGGACCTGTATATACATCACCAGCCCAGCACCTGTATATACATCAGCCCCAGCACCTGTATATACATCACCACCAGGCCAGCCCCTGTATACGTCACCGACACCAGCCCAGGACCTGTATATACATCAGCCCCAGCCCAGCCCCTGTATACGTCACCAGGCCCAGCCCCTGTATATACATCAGCCCCAGCCCAGCCCCTGTATACGTCACCAGACCCAGCCCCTGTATATACATCAGCCCCAGCCCAGCCCCTGTATACGTCACCAGACCCAGCCCCTGTATATACATCAGCCCCAGCCCAGCACCTGTATGTCAGATATATATTACTGAAGATATAGAATGTACGGGCTCCTGTCAGGTATATATTATTGTAGATATAGACTGTACGGGCTCCTGTCAGGTATATATTACTGTAGATATAGACTGTACGGGCTCCTGTCAGGTATATATTACTGTAGATATAGACTGTACGGGCTCCTGTCAGGTATGTATTATTGTAGATATAGACTGTACGGGCTCCTGTCAGGTATATATTACTGTAGATATAGACTGTACGGGTTCCTGTCAGGTATATATTACTGTAGATATAGACTGTATGGGCTCCTGTCAGGTATATATTATTGTAGATATAGACTGTATGGGCTCCTGTCAGGTATATATTATTGTAGATATAGACTGTATGGGCTCCTGTCAGGTATATATTACTGTAGATATAGACTGTACGGGCTCCTGTCAGGTATGTATTATTGTAGATATAGACTGTACGGGCTCCTGTCAGGTATATATTACTGTAGATATAGACTGTACGGGTTCCTGTCAGGTATATATTACTGTAGATATAGACTGTACGGGCTCCTGTCAGGTATATATTACTGTAGATATAGACTGTACGGGTTCCTGTCAGGTATATATTACTGTAGATATAGACTGTATGGGCTCCTGTCAGGTATATATTATTGTAGATATAGACTGTATGGGCTCCTGTCAGGTATATATTACTGTATATATAGACTGTACGGGCTCCTGTCAGGTATATATTACTGTAGATATAGACTGTACGGGCTCCTGTCAGGTATATATTACTGTATATATAGACTGTACGGGCTCCTGTCAGGTATACATTACTGTAGGTATAGACTGTATGGGCCGCTGTCAGGTATATATACTGTATGGGCTCCATGCATAACCCCCTAGGAGCACACACAGACCCACAGCTGTGCATTAACCCTCTAGGAGCACACACAGACCCACAAGCGTGCATTAAACCCCATAGGAGCACACACAGACCCCACAAGCGTGCATTAAACCTGTAAGCTTTTCAGGGGATATAGCTCTGGGATCGCCGTCCGGGTAGACAGGTGGCACGGAAACAGTTCATTCACAGCAGTACTGGTGCATCTGGCCGCAACCAGTTTTATTTAAAGTCAAAAGCAAACAAGACATAAAACAAATCATAAACAGAAGACCTGGGCTTGTCTAGCCACTTACTACACTTAGATAGATTTCCCTATCTATCCGGGTCCCGACTCTAACAGCCAGGGCCAAAACAACACATATGTTCAGCATTTACCAGCATGGAGTTTCACAGAGTCTCCTCCTTGTGTCTGAAGGCACCTTCAACGTCCAGACTTGAGAGAGCTCCCCTCCTATTCAGCAGCCATCCGCATGGATTCTCACAGAGACTACTCCTGTGTCCGGGGTACATCGAGCACCCAGACTGAGATAGCTCAAACTCCTGGAGACACCTTCTGTGCCTGGACCCTCCTGTGTCCAGACTAAGCGAGCTCTCTGACTGTGCTCCCAAGCACCTACTTCTGGCTTCCTAATCAAGACCTGAGTGTCTTCAGGTTTGAGCTGCAAGTGTGTATTGAATGGAAGGTGTAGTGACCTTTCTCCACCACTAGTTTTACAAAGCCATACATTCCCCTTATAGTAGTCAGCAAAGTAACTAGGTGAAATGTACATCCCATTCAACATATATCCCTTCACTGTCTCACATATCCCCCCCCTCTTCTCCAGACCGGAGGGCTGGTCATCCAGACCGGAGGACTGGTCAACAATTCAAAAGAGACAGTGAACTCTGGACAAGTCATGGCCATCATCAGCTTCATCTTCACCTGAAGCATGGCCATCATTAGCTTCATTTTTACTATTGTCATCTGTATCTTCACCTGAGGCATGGACACTACCCTGTACCCTTCCAGGCCTATACTCTCTGCGGGCCTCGGGTGTCCTGCACGGTTTCTGCTTGACCTTAGTGCCGGGCTCAGTTTTGGTATAGTGCCTCCCCAGAGAAGTACGACCAGGCACGTCAGAACACCTCTGCTGATTCTTCCACAGAAACTCTCGTACCTCCTGTTTTTGGGGCACTGACCCTGTGTCACCAACTGTCACAGGAGGTATAGGGTTTTTTTCACCTTTTCTCTAATTCCCCCTGAACCTTTTTTAGCACATCTACTTTCTTAAATATCAGTTGGTTCATAAATTCTATTTCACAGAACTTAAGCACCTCTGCCATGGTCTCTAACCATTTTGAGCCACACTGTTCAAACGATTGGCACTGTAGAGGAAGCTGATCGTTTTTCTTTTTCGGTACACATAATTAATCCTCTTCTTGTACAGGCTCACTTTGCATAAGACTCAGAGCTCTTACTTCTTTCTCCAGGAGATCCTCATGGCTCTGATCACGCTCCTTCATCACAGTTTGGAGTTTTTTCTGAGAAGTAATCAATTCATCTTGTACCTGTGCAACCACTTTTTTCTCGATCCGGCAAGGCACCACACACACCTTCCCTTTCACCTCGTGATCTCGGGAACAACTGCTGGAACCGCTCATGTTCCCGGTGAAGAGATGCCACATCCAGTTCACACTGCGGCAGCTGCTTGCGTAATGCAACATTATCAGTCTTCATTTCTTTGGTGGAAACCTCATGGATACGCATCTTCTCCTGTAGTTGTTGGACGTCCTTTACATCTTCGGCCCCTTCTTCAGGCTCTTCTGTAGGACATGCCAGAAGCCCTACCATCAGTCTTCTCTTCCACCACGTTCTGCATCCCATCTGAGCTCCCGTGTGTCTGCAGCGGCAACGGAGCGACACATCGCCCTCCCACTCACTGGGACGTGGTTAAGGTGTAGACTCCATGAAAATGCGCTTGAGCTCACCAAGGCCAACCTGATGTCTCAAAATCTCATCTTGGATTTATCCAGATCCTTTGTGTCGCTCGGGAACACCGATGGAGCACCGGGCGCCGAACTTCCGGCCCGAGCTTCGCGAGTTGCAGCCACGGATCCGTACAGTACACCGTCCATGCGCTGTCTCGGCAGAAAACAGATTCCGGGGCAGAGTCAGTCCCCACATCTTCAGTCTTGTTCCTCACAGCTTCACTTGAGACCTCAGCTTCTGGTGAGGCATCTGGTTTGGTGTCTACCACTTCCATGGCTTTTCCCACCTCTGCAGCATCACCTTCAGAGTCCTTGGCATGATGCAGATCCACACCATACATTGATAACTTCTTATTTTCAACAGCATCTACTTGTGCTGTGTTTAGTTTCAGAGTCCTGCCTTTCACCTTAGTCTTCGCCAGGGAATCGGCCAACTGTAAAATATCTTCAGATGCCATCTTCTGTCCGGCTGTAAGGTCAGCATCAGCTTTCTTCTCAGGACTCTCAACCTCCTCTTCTTCACTGTTTGCATGATCGTCATCAGATGATTCACTAACACTACACTATTCCTGTCTGACCCTTTTTTCACAGCCACATCCTGCTCACTTTCAGGATTATACAATTCATTCTTATTCACATCCTGTTCACTGTCAGGGTTATACAATTCATTCCCATTTCACATCTTGATCTGGAACCTGAGTAAAATGTCATCCAAAACATTAATTTCACCATCTTTTCCCTGGCTTCCCTCAGGTGGTCCATCAAGTTTGTGACTATGTGACAACCCCAGCACTATACTTCTATATAGCTCAGGTACCAGAGCTGACTCACGACCTCTCCCTGGACTTCCGTGTCCCTATACAATAGGTTATTGTTCATGGCAGCATGAGGAAACCTCTCCTCAGAGCCAGGCTCTTGGGGAACCTCATTCAGAACAATTACATTTTCCTGTGCCGTTTAAGAGTGGGGTCTCGCACCGGCTCAACTCCCAAAATTGTCACAGGACACAGGCAGGTCAGGACACTCGGTTCCCGAGACCACCCATCCTCGTCTCCCAACATCACCTGCAAAGGAATTTCATCTTTATCATGATCATCATCAGTATCATCACTATTATGATTAGCATCATCATCATTATCAATATTAGCATCATCATCATGGTCATCATCATTATCATGATCATCATTATCATTATCAATATCAGCATCATTATCATGGTCATCATCATTATCACACAAGATTAACGGCCACTAATATTGTGTTCCCCCCCTCGGGACTGCATACCCTCAGTAGGAGCTTCATCACACTGTCCAACAGAATCACCCTTCCCCCAGAGATCCTTAGACCGGGGAAAGTC
>JARQOD010002510.1:0-76727 GCA_033576555.1 Oophaga sylvatica
TACTGCTGGAGGCGTCCATCTTGGGCTTTTTAGCCTGACACTCGAATTCTCTCGGGCTACCACCGGGACACCCACCTTGGGCTTTTTATTCTGCCACCGGGGTGCATTCTGACCTTTTTATTTACAAGCGTGGCGCCCATCTTGGGCTTTTAACCCTACAATCGGGGTACTCGCTCTGGCCCTTTTGCTTACCACCGACACACCCATCTTGGGCTTTTTATCAGCAAGAAGTTAACATGAGTACCACTTGGCTTTCCATATAATTTAAAGGGCTGAAAATAGCCTTCCCTTTGGCGTGCCACCGGAGCACACCCTTTTCCCGTCGAGTGCAACCAGAGCACACCCTTTTCCCGTTGGCGTGCCACCGGAGCACACCTTTTTCCCGTTGGCGTGCGAGCGGAGCACACCTTTTTCACGTTGGCGTGCCACCGGAGCACACCCTTTTCCCGTTGGCGTGCCACCGAAGCATAACGTTTACCGTTGGCGTGCCACCGGAGCACACTATTTCCCGCTAGCGTGCCAACGGAGCACACTATTTCCAGTTGGCGTGCCACCGGAGCACACCTTTTTCCCGTTGGCGTGCCAGCGGAGCACACCTTTTTCACGTTGGCGTGCCACCGGAGCACACCCTTTTCCCGTTGGCGTGCCACCGAAGCATAACGTTTACCGCTGGCGTGCCACCGGAGCACACTATTTCCCGCTAGCGTTCCACCAGAGCACACTATTTCCCGTTGGCGTGCGACCGGAGCACACCCTTTCCCGTTGGCGTGCGACCGGAGAACATCCTTTTCCGGTTGGCGTGCCACCGGAGCACACCCTTTTCCGTTGGCGTGCGACCGGAGCACACTCTTTCCCGTTGGCGTGCCACCGGAGCACATAATTTCCCGTTGGCCAACCAGAAGAGCACAATACTTGGCCTTTTTCTTACTGCTGGAGGCGTCCATCTTGGGCTTTTCAGCCTGACACCGGAGTGCTCTCTGGCTACAACAGGGACACCCACTTTGGGCTTTTTATTTTGCCACCGGAGAGCATTCTAACCTTTTTATTTACCAGCGTGGCGCCCATCTTGGGCTTTTAACCCTGCAATCGGGGTACTCGCTCTGGCCCTTTTGCTTACCACCGAGACACCCATCTTGGGCTTTTTATCAGCAAGAAGTTAACATGAGTACCACTTGGCCTTCCATATAATTTAAAGGGCTGAACATAGCCTTCCCTTTGGCGTGCCACCGGAGCACACCCTTTTCCCGTCGGAGTGCAACCAGAGCACACCCTTTTCCCGTTGGCGTGCCACCGGAGCACACCTTTTTCCCGTTGGCGTGCCAGCGGAGCACACCTTTTTCACGTTGGCGTGCCACCGGAGCACACCCTTTTTCCGTTGGCGTGCCACCGAAGCATAACGTTTACAGTTGGCGTGCCACCGGAGCACACTATTTCCCGCTAGCGTTCCACCAGAGCACACTATTTCCCGTTGGCGTGCGACCGGAGCACACCCTTTCTCGTTGGCGTGCGACCGGAGAACATCCTTTTCCCGTTGGCGTGCCACCGGAGCACACCCTTTTCCGTTGGCGTGCGACCGGAGCACACCCTTTTCCCGTTGGCGTGCCACCGGAGCACACCCTTTTCCCGTTGGCGTGCCACCGGAGCACACCCTTTTCCCGTTGGCGTGCACCGGAGCACACCTTTTTCCCGTTGGCGTGCCACCGGAGCATAACGTTTACCGTTGGCGTGCCACCGGAGCACATCCTTTTCCCGCTGGCGTGCCACCGGAGCACACTATTTCCCGTTGGCGTGCGACCGGAGCACACCCTTTTCCCGTTGGTGTGCCACCGGAGCACACCTTTTTCCCGTTGGCGTGCCACCGGAGCATAACGTTTACCGTTGGCGTGCCACCGGAGCACACCCTTTTCCCGTTGGCGTGCCACCGGAGCATACCCTTTACCGTTGACGTGCCACCGGAGCACATACTTTTCCCGCTGGCGTGCCACCGGAGCACACTATTTCCCGTTGGCGTGCGACCGGAGCACACCCTTTTCCCGTCGGCGTGCCACCGGAGCACACCCTTTTCCGTTGGCGTGCCAGCGGAGCACACCTTTTTCACGTTGGCGTGCCACCAGAGCACACCCTTTTCCCATTGGCGTGCCACCGGAGCATACCCTTTACCGTTGGCGTGCCACCGGAGCACTCTTTCCCGTTGGCGTGCCACCAGAGCACACCCTTTTCCCATTGGCGTGCCACCGGAGCATACCCTTTACCGTTGGCGTGCCACCGGAGCACTCTTTCCCGTTGGCGTGCCACCGGAGCACATCATTTCCCGTTGGCCAACCAGAAGAGCACAATACTTGGCTTTTTTGCTTACCCCCGGAGGCGCCCATCTTGGGCTTTTCAGCCTGACACCGGAGTGCTCTCTGGCTACCACAGGGACACCCACCTTGAGCTTTTTATTCTGCCACCGGGGTGCATTCTGACCTTTTTATTTACCAGTGTGGCGGCCATCTTGGGCTTTTTACCCTGCAATCGGGGTACTCACTCTGGCTACTCACTCTGGCTCTTTTGCTTACCACCGGGGACACCCATCTTGGGCTTTTCATTCTTCCACCGGGGTGCTCTCTGGCATGTTTGCCTACCACCAGGGTACCCATCTTGTGCTTTTTATTCTGACACCGGGGTGCATTCTGACCTTTTTTATTTACCAGAATGGCGCCCATCTTGGGCTTTTTACCCTGCCATCTGGGTACACTTTCTGGCCCATTTCTTACCACCTGGGACACCCATCTTGGGCATTTTATCCTGCCACCGGGAAGCTATAAGGCCTATTTGCCTACCAACGGGGCACCCATCTTGGGCTTTTAATTCTGCCACCGGGGTGCATTCTAACCTTTTTTTTTTTACCAGCGCGGCGCCCATCTTCGGCTGTTTACCCTGTCATCGGGGTACATGCTCTGGCCCTTTTGCTTACCACCGGGGACACCCATCTTGGGCTTTTTATCCTGCTACGGGGTGCTCTCTGGCCTTTTTGCTTACCACTGGGGCACCCATCTTGGGCTTTTTACTCTACCACCGGTCTGCATTCTCTGACTTTTTACTTTACCAGCTTGGCACCCATCTTGGGATTTGTAACCTGCAATCGGGGTACACGCTCTGGCCCTTTTGCTTACCACCGGGGACACCCATCTTGGGCTTTTTATCCTGCTACTGGCGTGCTCTGGCCAGTTTGCCTACCACCGGGGGTACCCATCTTGGGCTTTTTACTCTGCCACCAGGGTGCATTCTGACTTTTTTCTTTACCAGTGTGGCGCCCATGTTCGGCTTTTTACCCCGCAATCGGAGTACACGCTCTGGCCCTTTTGCTTACCACCGGGGACACCCATCTTGGGCTTTTTATCCTGCTACTGGCGTGCTCTGGCCAGTTTGCCTACCACCGGGGGCACCCATCTTGGGCTTTTTACTCTGCCACCAGGGTGCATTCTCTGACTTTTTCCTTTACCAGCGTGGCGCCCATCTTGGGCTTTTTACCCTGTTAGGCTACTTTCACACTTGCGAATTTTAGCGCTGCGTATCGTGCGCTATTGGTCGCTTGCGCAATGTTCCCCTATCATTAACATGGCGGGCGCAGTGTCTTGCGCTTGCACGCGCTCATTAGCGTTTTGCGTGCGCAGCGCATTTTCCAGGTGTGCGCCCAGACGCGCTAGACGCTACATGCTGCATTTTTTTTTTCATCACAACAATTTAAAAATGCGCGTGCGCAAGTGCGCGCACGCTATGCGCACAAAAATATCATTGCCGTCTATGTGGGCGCTGGCGTGCGTGTGGCTATGCGCTTGTCAGCGCTTCTGCGCGCACGCGATTGTTTGTTAAACAATGTCTAGACACTTGTCAAATTACCCCCTAGACAAGATACATTGTTTGTGAGTAGTCTAGATAAAATGAGTATAGATAAAGGAAGGTGTCAGTGCCACACAGACCCCTAATCAGACTGCCTGGAGACTGCATGCTGATAAGACCTGAAGATACAGCCTGGATCCCTATAAAAAGGCCTGCAAACAGCGTGCACCATACCACACTGCCTGGAGACTGTACCTGGAGACTGCAAGATCCATCTTGGACCACAACAGCCTGGATATTGCCTGGAGACACTGTGCCTGGACTCAAGACTGATCCAAAGTGCAAGAATGTGAGTATTCTTTAAACAAATGACAGGCTGTCCTTATAATGTAATATGTGCTCATGTAATTTTTTAATTTTTTTTGCAGCATGTCTTCTGGATCAGAATATTCACCATCCGGCAAGAACTGGCCGAAGCAGAGCATGATGTGAGTATCTTCCTGCCTTTGGGTAAGTATAGCTGCTGAATCTACAAATGGCTAAAATTTGTGTTTCTTTTTCAGACATCATCGTCGGACACGGCCATTGAGGAGTCTCAGCAGGAGCAGTCGCAGCCGAGTCAAGTCCCGGTGGCGAGACGGAATGTAAGTATATAGCCTTTGAATGTCTCTTTCTTTTCTACTCCTATTGTTCTTTTCTTTGTAAAAAATATACAAGATTGTAATTTTTATTTTGTTTCTTCTAGGTTCCACAACGGGACGACGACCTGTATGTGGATAATGAGGCCCTCATCTCCCAGGTCCATGAGCGTGTCCCGTTGTGGGACAGCCGTGATCCGCAGTACAAGGACAATGTGGTGACCCGGCGGCTATGGAACGAGGTGGCCGCAGCATTGATGGATGGCTGGGACAGCGCCTCTCCAAACCTCAAAAAGGCGTTTAGTAAGTATTTTCATTCTCTGTAATGCTGCACTCACTGTTGTTCCTGAGGCCAATGATGGGTTTACTGGCAGATCTATTCTGCCAGCAAACCCAACAGTGCCCTCTGGTTCAACACTGACTGCCCTGTGTATGCTATTGCAATGTGTTCTGCATTCTAGTGTTTGTTTTTATGCTGCTCTCACTGTTGTTCCTGAGGCCACTGATGGGTTTACTGGCAGATATATTCTGCCAGCAAAACCAACAGTGCCCTCTGGTTCAACAGTGACTGCCCTGTGTATGCTATTGCAATGTGTTCTGCATTCTAGTGTTTGTTTTTATGCTGCTCTCACTGTTGTTCCTGAGGCCACTGATGGGTTTACTGGCAGATATATTCTGCCAGCAAAACCAACAGTGCCCTCTGGTTCAACACTGACTGCCCTGTGTATGCTATTGCAATGTGTTCTGCATTCTAGTGTTTGTTTTTATGCTGCTCTCACTGTTGTTCCTGAGGCCACTGATGGGTTTACTGGCAGATCTATTCTGCCAGCAAACCCAACAGTGCCCTCTGGTTCAACACTGACTGCCCTGTGTATGCTATTGCAATGTGTTCTGCATTCTATTGTTTGTTTTTATGCTGCTCTCACTGTTTTTCCTGAGGCCACTGATGGGTTTACTGGCAGATCTATTCTTCCAGCAAACCCAACAGTGCCCTCTGGTTCAACACTGACTGCCCTGTGAATGCTATTGCAATGTGTTCTGCATTCTAATGTTTGGTTTTATGCTGCTCTCACTGTTGTTCCTGAGGCCACTGATGGGTTTACTGGCAGATATATTCTGCCAGCAAACCCAACAGTGCCCTATGGTTCAACAGTCAATGACATGTGGATTCTTGAGCTATGTGTTGTGCTTTATATTCATTTTTTTATTGTCCAGTCACTCTTGTTCCTCATGTTAAGGTTGTTTTTGCTGCCAGATATATTCTAACAGCAAACATAACAGTGTCATGTGGTTCAACAGTCACTGACATGTGGATTCTTGACCTTTTTATAATGCTGCATTAAGTTTTAAATTTTCATTCAGGTATGTGTGTTGAGAGTGATTTTGCACAGACTCCATTGTATAAATTTTTTTTTTTTTTTTTGATCAACAGTGAACAAAATCCGCACACGATGGCGCTCGATGAAGGACCGCTTCAACACTGATGTTCGAGCAGAGGACAGGTTCGCAGTGGTTCTGCAGCAAGGCCCAGAAATAAATATCGTTATTATCGCGAGTTGGCGTTCCTGAGACCGGTCCTTGCTAGCAGAGCGTAAGTTTTTTCAATTTTCTTTTCTACAGCTGATGCTTCTTGTTCATGCATTATAGTAATGTTTTGTTTTTCTTTCCACAGCACCTGGAGCAGCACCATGCAGCCTGTCCCTGAAGCGGTCCTTCCTCGGACGACCTTGGACTAGTCCCAGCCATCCGACAGCCTGGAAGCAACTTGCAGGTCAGCAACACGGACAGCTGGTGACCAGGAAGCTGGTCCATCAGGTGTTCCCCTCTCCAGGTCTCTGCCACTGGTTATGCGGGCACTTCCCGCCAGCGGCAGAGGGCCATGGAGAGGAATGTCTTGCCCGAGTTTGTTCACTTGAGCGAGTCCTTTCAAGGCAATATCAAGACGCTTGGAGGCAGAGTTGGAAGCGGTTTTTCACTGATGGAACGTGGTTTTACCCACATGGATCACCGCTTCGACAGTGTCGAACAGCGTCATGATCGCCTGGAGGCCGACCTCAACAGACCAGCGCACCATTTTTTCAGTAAAATAGAACGGGGCATGGCGGAACACCTTACTCCGGAGCAACAGCTGAGTGTGATGCAGGCCTGCAACACTGCTTACTTGCAGGCTATGCAGCAGAATCGGTACGTGCAGCAGTCAGTGGTTGCATATCCAACAGTGCCACCACTGATTCGCCACACATCACTACCGACTTCTGCTGCATACCACTGCACGGCCACCAGCATTCAGAGTCACCACTACACCACCACAAGTCCGAGTACTGTTGGACACTCCACCGTCGCCACCACCATGGCAAGCGCTGCTCCTGTGTGGAGCAACACCCCACAGACACTGGTCCACAGTCATGGACTCAAGCCACCGCAGTACCTGCTTGGGCCACCGCACCACTTCTCCTTCTACGAGTACCGCCACCAGTCAACAATTTACCCCCACAGCACCCACTGATCCTATGAGTACCGCCACCAGTCAGCAACAATCCATTTCAAGGGCACCCACTTCTCCTTGGAACACCGCCAACCCTTTTGTTACTCCGAGCACTGCCAACACTTCCACCGCCACTGCCACAACCGAGCATGAGAGCGGTGACCCACATTCAATCTTTTTTGTTTCAAGGCCAAGGTCAACCAGCTCAAGGCGGACACAGAGAAGTGGGTCCATGCATGTTACTCCTGTCCCCAAGAAGAAAAAAAAAAATCTTTGTCCATCCACCCTCTCCTCCTAATGTGTCTCAAAGTGACTCTCATTTGATGTGTGATCTTCCTTCACCCACTACTTTTGTTGCCCCTTCCCCTCGAACCCCTTCATCGGTTTCCAGCCGCTCTTCATCTCTGCACACCCCCAGAGTATCGAAATCACCACCAAAACGTCAGTAGCAATAAAAATTTGTAATAAAAAAGCACAATTTTATACAACTTCTGTGGCAGTGACGATGCATATGGCATCTTGTACAAACATTTTACTAATCTGATTTTTCTATTACTACTGGGGCAGTGACTACCAATTGCATCTTGTACAAACATTGTACTAATCTGATTTCTATTACTACTGGGAAGTGACTACAATTGCATCTTGTATAAACATTGTACTATCTGACTTTCAATTACTACTGGGGCAGTGACTACCAATTGCATCTTGTACAAACATTGTACTAATCTGATTTTTCTATTACTAATGGGGCAGTGACTACCAATTGCATCTTGTACAAACATTGTACTAATCTGATTTTTCTTTTACTACTGGGGCAGTGACTACCAATTGCATCTTGTACAAACATTGTTGGCCAACCAGAAGAGCACAATACTTGGCCTTTTTGCTTACCGCCGGAGGACCCATCTTGGGATTTTCAGCCTGACACCGGAGTGCTCTCTGGCTACCACCGGGACACCCACCTTGGGTTTTTTATTCTGCCACCGGGGAGCATTCTGACCTTTTTATTTACCAGCGTGGCGCCCGTCTTGGGCTTTTTACCCTGCAATCGGAGTACTCGCTCTGGCCCTTTTGCTTACCACCGAGACACCCATCTTGAGCTTTTTATCAGAAAGTTAACATCAGTACCACTTGGCTTTCCATATCATTTAAAGAGCTGAACATAGCCTTCCCTTTGGCGTGCCACCGGAGCACGCCCTTTTCCCTTCGGCGTGCCACCGGAGCACACCCTTTTCCCTTCGGCGTGCCACCGGAGCACACCCTTTTCCCGCTGGTGCGCCACCGGAGCACCCTTTTCCGCTGGTGCGCCACGGAGCACACCCTTTTCCCGTTGGTGTGCCACCGGAGCACACCTTTTTCCCATTGGCGTGCCAGCGGAGCACACCTTTACCGTGGCGTGCCACTGGAGCACACTATTTCAGCTGGCGTGCCACCGGAGCACACTATTTCCCGTCGGCGTGCCACGAGAACACCCTTTTCCATCGGTCTGCCACCGGAGCACACTTTTTCCGTTGGCGTGCCACAGAGCACACTATTTCAGCTGCGTGCACCGGAGCACATCCTTTTCCCACTGGCGTGCCACCGGAGTACACCCTTTCCCGTTGGCTTGCGACCGGAGCACACCCTTTCCCATTGGCATGCAACCGGTGCACACCCTTTCCCGTTGGCGTGCGACCGGAGAACATCCTTTTCCCGTTGGCGTGCGACCGGAGCACACCCTTTCCCGTGCCACCGGAGCACACCCTTTTCCATTGGCGTGGGACCGGAGCACACTCTTTCCCGGTGGCATGCCACCGGAGCACATCATTTCCCATTGGCCAACCAGAAGAGCAAAATACCTTGCCCATTTCTTACTGCCGGAGGCGCCCATCTTGGGCTTTTCAGCCTGACACCGGAGTGCTCTCTGGCTACCACCGGGACACCCATCTTGGGCTTTTTATTCTGCCACCGGGGTGCATTCTGACCTTTTTATTTACCAGTGTGGCACCCATCTTGGGCTTTTAACCCTGCAATCGGGGTACTCGCTCTGGCCCTTTTGCTTACCACCGAGACACCCATCTTGGGCTTTTTATCAGCAAGAAGTTAACATCAGTACCACTTGGCTTTCCATATAATTTAAAGGGCTGAACATAGCCTTCCCTTTGGCGTGCCACCGGAGCACGCCCTTTTCCCTTCGGCGTGCCACCGGAGCACACCCTTTTCCCGTTGGCGTGCCAGCGGAGCACACCTTTACCGTTGGCGTGCCACCGGAGCACACCTTTACCGTTGGCGTGCCACCGGAGCACACTATTTCCAGCTGGCGTGCCACCGGAGCACACTATTTCCCGTCGGCGTGCCACAGGAGCACACCTTTTTCCCGTTGGCGTGCCACCGGAGCACACCTTTACCATTGGCGTGCCACCGCAGCACACTATTTCCAGCTGGCGTGCCACTGGAGCACATCCTTTTCCCGCTGGCGTGCCACCGGAGCACACCCTTTCCCGTTGGCTTGCGACCGGAGCACACCCTTTCCCATTGGCGTGCAACCGGAGCACACCCTTTCCCGATGGCGTGCAACCGGAGAACATCCTTTTCCCGTTGGCGTGCCACCGAAGCACACCCTTTCCCGTTGGCGTGCGACCGGAGAACATCCTTTTCCCGTTGGCGTGCCACCGGAGCACACCCTTTTCCGTTGGCGTGCGACCGGAGCACACTCTTTCCGTTGGCGTCACGAGCACATAATTCCCGTTGGCCAACCAGAAGAGCACAATACTTGGCCTTTTTGCTTACCCCCGGAGGACCCATCTTGGGATTTTCAGCCTGACAACGGAGTGCTCTCTGGCTACCACAGGGATACCCACCTTGGCTTTTTATTCTGCCACCGGGGAGCATTCTGACCTTTTTATTTACCAGCGTGGCGCCCATCTTCGGCTTTTTACCCTGCAATGGGGGTACTCGCTCTGGCCCTTTTGCTTACCACCGAGACACCCATCTTGGGCTTTTTATCAGAAAGAGTTAAAATGAGTACCACTTGGCTTTCCATATAATTTAAAGGGCTGAACATAGCCTTCCCTTTGGCGTGCCACCGGAGCACGCCCTTTTCCCTTCGGCGTGCCACCGGAGCACACCCTTTTCCCGTTGGTGTGCCACCGGAGCACACCTTTTTCCCGTTGGCGTGCCACCGGAGCACACCTTTTTCCCGTTGGCGTGCCACCAGAGCACACCCTTTTCCCATTGGCGTGCCACCGGAGCATACCCTTTACTGTTGGCGTGCCACCGGAGCACTCTTTCCCGTTGGCGTGCCACCGGAGCACATTATTTCCCGTTGGCATGCGACCGGAGCACACCCTTTACCGTTGGCGTGCGACCGGAGCACTCTTTCCCGTTGGCGTGCCACCGGAGCACATCATTTCCCGTTGGCCAACCAGAAGAGCACAATACTTGGCCTTTTTGCTTACCCCCGGAGGCGCCCATCTTGGGCTTTTCAGCCTGACACCTGAGTGCTCTCTGGCTACCACAGGGACACCCACCTTGAGCTTTTTATTCTGCCACCGGGGTGCATTCTGACCTTTTTATTTACCAGTGTGGCGGCCATCTTGGGCTTTTTACCCCGCAATCGGGGTACACGCTCTGGCCCTTTTGCTTACCACCGGGGACACCCATCTTGGGCTTTTTATCCTGCTACTGGCGTGCTCTGGCCAGTTTGCCTACCACCGGGGGCACCCATCTTGGGCTTTTTACTCTGCCACCAGGGTGCATTCTGACTTTTTTCTTTACCAGCGTGGCGCCCATCTTGGGCTTTTTACCTTGTTATCGGGGTAAACTCTCTGGCTCTTTTGCTTACCACCGGGACACCCATCTTGGGCTTTTTATCAGCAAGAAGTTAACGAGTACCACCTGGCTTTCCATATAATTTAAAAGGCTGAACATAGCCTTCCCTTTGGCGTGCCACCAAAGCACACCCTTTTCCCGTCAGCGTGCCACCGGAGCACACCCTTTTCCCGTTGGCGTGCCACCGGAGCACACCCTTTTCCCGTTGGCGTGCCAGCGGAGCACACCTTTTTCACGTTGGTGTGCCATCAGAGCACACCCTTTTCCCGTTGGCGTGCCACCGGAGCATACCGTTTACCGCTGGCGTGCCACCGGAGCACATCCTTTTCCCGCTGGCGTGCCACCCGAGTACACCCTTTCCCGTTGGCGTGCGACCGGAGAACATCCTTATCCCGTTGGCGTGCGACTGGAGCACACCCTTTTCCGTTGGAGTGCGACCGAAGCACACTCTTTCCCGTTGACGTGCCACCGGAGCACATCATTTCCCGTTGGCCAACCAGAAGAGCACAATACTTGGCCTTTTTGCTTACCGTCGGAGGACCCATCTTGGGATTTTCAGCCTGACACCGGAATGCTCTCTGGCTACCACCGGGACACCCACCTTGGGCTTTTTATTCTGCCAACGGGGAGCATCCTGACCTTTTTATTTACCAGCGTGGCGCCCATCTTGGGCTTTTTACCCTGCAATCGGGGTACTCGCTCTGGCCCTTTTGCTTACCACCGAGACACCCATCTTGGGCTTTTTATCAGCAAGAAGTTAACATGAGTACCACTTGGCTTTCCATATAATTTAAAGGGCTGAACATAGCCTTCCCTTTGGCGTGCCACCGGAGCACACCCTTTTCCCGTCGGAGTGCAACCAGAGCACACCCTTTTCCCGTTGGCGTGCCACCGGAGCACACCCTTTTTCCCGTTGGCGTGCCAGCGGAGCACACCTTTTTCACGTTGGCGTGCCACCGGAGCACACCCTTTTTCCGTTGGCGTGCCACCGAAGCATAACGTTTACCGTTGGCGTGCCACCGGAGCACACTATTTCCCGCTAGCGTTCCACCAGAGCACACTATTTCCCGTTGGCGTGCGACCGGAGCACACCCTTTCTCGTTGGCGTGCGACCGGAGAACATCCTTTTCCCCCGATTTGGCGTGCCACCGGAGCACACCCTTTTCCCGTTGGCGTGCCACCGGAGCACACCCTTTTCCCGTTGGCGTGACCACCGGAGCACACCCTTTTCCCGTTGGCGTGCCACCGGAGCACACCTTTTTCCCGTTGGCGTGCCACCGGAGCATAACGTTTACCGTTGGCGTGCCACCGGAGCACATCCTTTTCCCGCTGGCGTGCCACCGGAGCACACTATTTCCCGTTGGCGTGCGACCGGAGCACACCCTTTTCCCGTTCGCGTGCCACCAGAGCACACCTTTTTCCCGTTGGCGTGCCACCGAGCATAACGTTTACCGTTGGCGTGCCACCGGAGCACATCCTTTTCCCGCTAGCGTGCCACCGGAGCACACTATTTCCCGTTGGCGTGCGACCGGAGCACACCCTTTTCCCGTTGGCGTGCCACCGGAGCACACCCTTTACCCGTTGGCGTGCCACCGGAGCACACCCTTTTCCCGTTGGCGTGCCACCGGAGCACACCCTTTTCCCGTTGGCGTGCCACCGGAGCATACCCTTTACCGTTGGCGTGCCACCGGAGCACATCCTTTTCCCGCTGGCGTGCCACCGGAGCACACTATTTCCCGCTAGCGTGCCACCGGAGCACACTATTTCCCGTTGGCGTGCGACCGGAGCACACCCTTTCCCATTGGCGTACGATCGGAGCGCACCCTTTCCCGTTGGCGTGCGACCGGAGAACATCCTTTTCCCGTTGGCGTGCCACCGGAGCACACCCTTTTCCGTTGGCGTGCAACCGGAGCACACTCTTTCCCGTTGGCGTGCCACCGGAGCACATCATTTCCCGTTGGCCAACCAGAAGAGCACAATACTTGGCCTTTTTCTTACTGCTGGAGGCGTCCATCTTGGGCTTTTCAGCCTGACACCGGAGTGCTCTCTGGCTACAACCGGGACACCCACCTTGGGCTTTTTATTCTGCCACCGGAGCATTCTAACCTTTTTATTTACCAGAGTGGCACCCATCTTGGGCTTTTTACCCTGCAATCCGGGTACTCGCTCTGGCCCTTTTGCTTACCACTGAGACACCCATCTTGAACTTTTTATCAGCAAGAAGTTAACATCAGTACCACTTGGCTTTCCATATAATTTAAAGGGCTGAACATAGCCTTCCCTTTGGCGTGCCACCGGAGCACACCCTTTTCCCGTAGGCGTGCCACCGGAGCACAACCTTTTTCCGTTGGCATGCCACCAGAACACACCTTTTTCCCGTTGGCGTCAGGGTGGATTGATTTAAATCACGCCGATTTAAATCAACGATTTAAATCATGATTTAAATCAAATTATTTTTTTCTATTTAAATCAGATCGATTTAAATCGTGATTTTAATCATGATTTAAATCACTGATTTAAATCAAAGATTTTTTTATATAAATCACGATTAAAATCTAAAACTTTCAATCATTGTTCAATTAACTCCACACTTCTAGCTTGGTTTCACTTTCTGTAGCTTGGTTTCAGTTTCTTTTTCCATTCAGTTGACATGCCCAAACTTGTTGGATAGTCAGTCAGCAGTACTTGGCTGTAGTAACAATCAAACTTCAGAAGTGATCTGCGTGAGCCATGGCAGGTCGCAAGAGAGACCCTATTTGGGTTCATTTTGTTGAGATGCCAGCAGAGCTTGGAAAGAAAGGTGGGAGAGCAAAGTGCAAATACTGTCAAAAGGATATCCAAGGACTTGTTTGCCGTTTGAAATCACATTATGAAAACTGCAACCAGAAGGGAAATGAAGATGTTGATAGTGATACAACTAATGTCAATGAACCCCCACAGCTTCTTATGCACCAGGACCCTAGCACTAGTGGTAAGTCTGGCAATTACAACCTATTTTAACAGACGTTTTACTGGGATGGTTAAAGTCTATGAAAAGAAAAATTTCTAGCACTAGTTCTGGAGTATAGAATTTAAATTTATGTTAAGGCAATATTTCACAGAAGATTAACGTTAAGTAAAAATAAAAGAGTGTATACGCCTATTTTTTTTTTATTGTAGGCTACAATTCACTTTTGAAGTCTGCCAAATTGACCATTTTTTTTAAAAAACATTTTTAAAACTTTTGTGACATAATTTTTTTCAGTTGCTCTGATATTACTAGTATTACAGCAACTTCACCGGAAACTTGAGTAGCATAACTTTTGAGACAGCCCTTATAGGACGAGGACCATTACATTGTTCAAAAAGTTTGTTTCAAAATATTTTCGTTATATTTCTTCAAATACGCAGTCGAATTATATTTTTAATTACTGGGCTTTCAGGGTCAAATATGGCTTGTGCTGCACGTGACAATCAATATCTGGGTACAACTTCAACAAAGCAGCCCAACAAAAAACTTTGCGTGCAAAGTGTAGAAAAATTCCTCTTAAAGACTACGACGAGCCAGAAAGAACATTTTGATGAATTGCTAAATTCATATTTGCAACCAATTCTTCTTTCCGACTAGTTGAACACCCATTGTTTGTACAAATGATCGAAGGAATAAGACCAGGCTACAAACCACCAAGTAGATTTGATATCTCAGGAAAACATCTTCAGGCTGTATATGACAAAGAAAGAGCGGCTTGTACAAAATATTTGAAAGACAAAGTTGTTAACATGAGCTTGGATGGTTGGAGCAACATCCACAACGACCCCATAATTTGCACTTGTGTCACAACAGAAGATGGTGAAACTTACCTTACAGACACAATCGACACATCTGGAAATTCACATACTGCTGAATATTTACTTGAAATTGCTAAGAACTCAATTCACCAATGCCATGAACAGTTTGGATGTAAAGTAAGGAGCTTAGTTACTGATAACGCAAGCAATGTGGCAAAAATGCGAGCGGAACTGGCACATGAGGATGACACAAATGTCATTACATACGGTTGTTCTGCCCATTTGTTGCATCTTTTGGCAAAAGACCTGCATATTATTTCGGGTGTCAAGGAACATGTTGTAGAATCAGGGTGGATAAAAATCAATGATTTTTTTAAAAAAATCAAAAAAATCGGATTTTTTTGATTTAAATCGGATTTTTTTGATTTAAATCGGATTTTTTTTATTTAAATTGGATTTTTTTCAATAAACTGCTTTTTGAGGAAAATATTTTACCATCCAAAGGTTCTTCCATCATGAGATAAAGCTGAGTTGTTTAACTCAGTACAATAAAGGCTGTATATGTGATATTGTAAATTTAAGATGAGAGGTACAATGGTGAGTAGGAAGATATAAACACCTGTCGCACAAAAAATCAGCACATCTGAATCCAAAAAGTGGTCTATCAAGCACAGTATATCAGATAATGTTGAAATAAATCAGTCAATTTAGTATCCGGACAGGAAAACAATATATATTCCCAAAGTGGGGTAATATATCATTCCATATAATATGTGGGATAATTAATCCATCATATCCTGCCTGGAGCATAAATGTGCCAAAGAGTAAGACAGATAGATCTGATATGGCATTAGAGAGAAGAGGGGGACAGAAAAAGAAGAAAATCCCCCCACACATCTACCAGCTCCTGTGAGGTGCCATGTCAGCTGCGGAAAAAGATGCTGGAAAGTGCTTACCCATATTGGGGAAATGTAACGGACCAGGTACGTGCCCCGACGCACGTTTCGCTCCTTGAGCTTCCTCGGGGGGCAGTGTGTCCTACTCTTTGGCACATTTATGCTCCAGGCAGGATATGATGGATTAATTATCCCACATATTATATGGAATGATATATTACCCCACTTTGGGAATATATATTGTTTTCCTGTCCGGATACTAAATTGACTGATTTATTTCAACATTATCTGATATACTGTGCTTGATAGACCACTTTTTGGATTCAGATGTGCTGATTTTTTGTGCGACAGGTGTTTATATCTTCCTACTCACCATTGTACCTCTCATCTTAAATTTACAATATTGTGAACATTTTAGTAATATTTGTTAAATAAAGTTTGTATCTTTTATATATATTATTGCCTCATGTCTCTATTTGGGCTGGAAGCTCTAATTCTTTGTGGTATATTAAATGATAGAGAGTTGCCCTGTTCCATTTTGGAACTATGTTTAAACATGTCACCCAGAGTTCTGGTTTAATCAAAAAAAGGCTGTATATGTGTAACATTCACAATGCCATGCTCTTCCAGAGGTTTCTGTAGGATTAGTGGGCAGTTTCTCTCCTATGTTATCACAGACGCTCGCTTTACTTACGCAGTTCTCAAAAGCGGAATTTGACTCCAGCCTCTTCTTCACGGCAAAAATGTTACAACATGAACAGAGTTGAGAAAAAGACCTTAATCCTATTGTTCTACAAACCTATGAATACAGAATCAACCCCTTCAGTGCCAAGTCCAAGAAGTTAGACAATGTTTCTGATTGTTTGGAGTGGAATAGATCTGCACAACACAAGAAGAATGTGAATCTAATGTGAGGAGGAGGAAGGGCAAGCAGACAAGAAAATGATCACGTGTGACTTCTCTCCTCCGTTACTAGGTGTTTGTAATAACAGAGGATGTAGTTTAGGCTCACAGAGCGGAGCCATTTTGTTGGGGACTGCCAGTGATACTGACAAGTAGGCTGTCACTGAGGACGACCGGCAGCATCTATTCTGTTAGTCCATGCTGCTCGCTGTATTATAAACTGAGCACAGATACGTGGAGAGTATCACACACTGGGATTATTCACAGCACATGACACACTGCATGTATCTAGATACAGGGCTGAGTGTAGTGTATCGCATTATGGGATTAGATACACCGGTCTGGGGCATATCACACTTGATGAAATTAGATACACCAGTCTGGGGCGTATCGCACATGATGAAATTAGATATACCGGTCTGGTAGAAACTTTGATTTAAATCACTGATTTAAATCAAGCCTTACTGACTAGTGATTTAAATCGTGATTTAAATCGTGATTTAAATCAGTTTGATTTAAATCAAATCCACCCTGGTAGAAATTGTTAAATATTTCCGCAATAATCATTTTGCACATGCAACCTACAAGGAAATGGGAGGACTGAAGTTGGTTCTACCACAAGATGTTAGATGGAATACCTTGGCTGAATGCTTGGAACTGTTTATTAACAACTGGTCAAAATTAGTGTCCATTTGCGAAACACATCGGGATAAAATTGATGCTAATATACGAAGCAAAGTATTAAATCTTGGTGTGAAGAGAAATGCCGAGGACCTTTTGGAAAGGTTAAAGCCAATATCTATTGCGTTGGATAAAATGCAGAAAGATACTGCAACCATAGCTGATGCCACAGAAGTTTGGAAAGATTTAGAAGGTTCGCTAGATCGCTTGAACCTCTCAAACAATGTAAAGGTTGCAATACACCACCGCAAGGACCAAGCATTAAAAGAAGAACACTATTTAGCCAATATCTTGCATCCCATCTACAGAGGGAAAAAACTATCTGAGGCGGAAATCAACTCTGCAATGGAGTGGCTCGCCAACACTAACCATGACATTGTGGCAACTGTGCTGAAAATGAAGTGTGAATCTGCACCATTTCAAAAATACATGTTTGCAGATAACGTCGTTAATGAACTAAAACCACTGGACTGGTGGAAGTCGCAATCACTTGTTCTTCCAGCGAAGATAATAAATGTAGCTACTCAGCTACTGACTGCATCGGCTTCATCGGCAGGAGTAGAGAGATTGTTTTCTTCATTTGGTTTTGTGCACACAACAGTCCGAAACCGCTTAGGAACTGCTAAAGCAGGACAACTAGTTTTCCTATTAAAAGTCCTAAATAAACAGTAGGCTTAAAAGGACTGATGTATTCACTGAAGATGTTTTCTTACTTCAAACGTCAGAGATAGGCTATTGTTAAAAAGTACTTACTCTGTAGTTCAATTCTGTTTAATAGTGCAAATAAAAATTATTAGGTTTCATAATCATCAACAGTTTTAATATTTTTATTTGTGTAAAATAATTTGATTTGCAAAAAGACAAAGTTTTGCTTGTGTACAACTTGATTAAAAAATCCTATTTAAATCAAAAAAATCCGATTTAAATCAAAAAAATCCGATTTTTTTTGATTTTTTTTTTAAAAAAATCATGATTTTTATCCACCCTGGTTGGCGTGCCAGCGGAGCACACCTTTTTCATGTTGGCGTGCCACCGGAGCACACCCTTTTCCCGCTGGCGTGCCACCGGAGCATACCCTTTACCGTTGGCGTGCCACCGGAGCACATCCTTTTCCCGCTGGCGTGCCACCGGAGCACACTATTTCCCGCTAGCGTGCCACCGGAGCACACTATTTCCCGTTGGCGTGCGACCGGAGCACACCCTTTCCCGTTGGCGTACGATCGGAGCACACCCTTTCCCGTTGGCGTGCGACCGGAGAACATCCTTTTCCCGTTGGCGTGCCACCGGAGCACATCATTTCCCGTTGGCCAACCAGAAGAGCACAATACTTGGCCTTTTTCTTACTGCTGGAGGCGTCCATCTTGGGCTTTTCAGCCTGACACCGGAGTGCTCTCTGGCTACAACCGGGACACCCACCTTGGGCTTTTTATTCTGCCACCGGAGAGCATTCTAACCTTTTTATTTACCAGCGTGGCGCCCATCTTGGGCTTTTTACCCTGCAATCGGGGTACTCGCTCCGGCCCTTTTGCTTACCACCGAGACCACCCATCTTGGACTTTTTATCAGCAAGAAGTTAACATCAGTACCACTTGGCTTTCCATATAATTTAAAGGGCTGAACATAGCCTTCCCTTTGGCGTGCCACCGGAGCACACCCTTTTCTCGTCGGCGTGCCACCGGAGCACACCTTTTTCCCGTTGGGGTGCCAGCGGAGCGAACCTTTTTCACATTGGCGTGCCACCGGAGCACACCCTTTTCCCGTTGGCGTGCCACCGGAGCACACTATTTCCCGCTGGCGTGCCACCAGAGCACACCCATTTCCCGTTGGCGTGCGACCGGAGCACACCCTTTTCCGTTGGCGTGCGACCGGAGCACATCATTTCCCGTTGGCCAACCAGAAGAGCACAATACTTGGCCTTTTTGCTTACTGCCGGAGGCGCCCAACTTGGGCTTTTCAGCCTGACACCGGAGTGCTCTCTGGCTACCACCGGGACACCCACCTTGGGCTTTTTATTCTGCCACCGGGCTGCATTCTGACCTTTTTATTAACCAGTGTGGCGGCCATCTTGGGCTTTTTACCCTGCAATCGGGGTACTCGCTCTGGCCCTTTTGCTTACCACCGAGACACCCATCTTGGGCTTTTTATCAGCAAGAAGTTAACATCAGTACCACTTGGCTTTCCATATAATTTAAAGGGCTGAACATAGCCTTCCCTTTGGCGTGCCACCGGAGCACGCCCTTTTCCCTTCGGCGTGCCACCGGAGCACACCCTTTTCCCGTTGGCGTGCCAGCGGAGCACACCTTTACCGTTGGCGTGCCACCGGAGCACACCTTTACCGTTGGCGTGCCACCGGAGCACACTATTTCCAGCTGGCGTGCCACCGGAGCACACTATTTCCCGTCGGCGTGCCACAGGAGCACACCTTTTTCCCGTTGGCGTGCCACCGGAGCACACCTTTACCATTGGCGTGCCACCGCAGCACACTATTTCCAGCTGGCGTGCCACTGGAGCACATCCTTTTCCCGCTGGCGTGCCACCGGAGCACACCCTTTCCCGTTGGCTTGCGACCGGAGCACACCCTTTCCCATTGGCGTGCAACCGGAGCACACCCTTTCCCGTTGGCGTGCAACCGGAGAACATCCTTTTCCGTTGGCGTGCCACCGAAGCACACCCTTTCCCGTTGGCGTGCGACCGGAGAACATCCTTTTCCCGTTGGCGTGCCACCGGAGCACACCCTTTTCCGTTGGCGTGCGACCGGAGCACACTCTTTCCCGTTGGCGTGCCACCGGAGCACATAATTTCCCGTTGGCCAACCAGAAGAGCACAATACTTGGCCTTTTTGCTTACCCCCGGAGGACCCATCTTGGGATTTTCAGCCTGACAACGGAGTGCTCTCTGGCTACCACAGGGATACCCACCTTGGGCTTTTTATTCTGCCACCGGGGAGCATTCTGACCTTTTTATTTACCAGCGTGGCGCCCATCTTCGGCTTTTTACCCTGCAATGGGGTACTCGCTCTGGCCCTTTTGCTTACCACCGAGACACCCATCTTGGGCTTTTTATCAGAAAGAAGTTAAAATGAGTACCACTTGGCTTTCCATATAATTTAAAGGGCTGAACATAGCCTTCCCTTTGGCGTGCCACCGGAGCACGCCCTTTTCCCTTCGGCGTGCCACCGGAGCACACCCTTTTCCCGTTGGTGTGCCACCGGAGCACACCTTTTTTCCCGTTGGCGTGCCACCGGAGCACACCTTTTTCCCGTTGGCGTGCCACCAGAGCACACCCTTTTCCCATTGGCGTGCCACCGGAGCATACCCTTTACTGTTGGCGTGCCACCGGAGCACTCTTTCCCGTTGGCGTGCCACCGGAGCACATTATTTCCCGTTGGCATGCGACCGGAGCACACCCTTTACCGTTGGCGTGCGACCGGAGCACTCTTTCCCGTTGGCGTGCCACCGGAGCACATCATTTCCCGTTGGCCAACCAGAAGAGCACAATACTTGGCCTTTTTGCTTACCCCCGGAGGCGCCCATCTTGGGCTTTTCAGCCTGACACCTGAGTGCTCTCTGGCTACCACAGGGACACCCACCTTGACCTTTTTATTCTGCCACCGGGGTGCATTCTGACCTTTTTATTTACCAGTGTGGCGGCCATCTTGGGCTTTTTACCCCGCAATCGGGGTACACGCTCTGGCCCTTTTGCTTACCACCGGGGACACCCATCTTGGGCTTTTTATCCTGCTACTGGCGTGCTCTGGCCAGTTTGCCTACCACCGGGGGCACCCATCTTGGGCTTTTTACTCTGCCACCAGGGTGCATTCTGACTTTTTTCTTTACCAGCGTGGCGCCCATCTTGGGCTTTTTACCTTGTTATCGGGGTAAACTCTCTGGCTCTTTTGCTTACCACCGGGACACCCATCTTGGGCTTTTTATCAGCAAGAAGTTAACGAGTACCACCTGGCTTTCCATATAATTTAAAAGGCTGAACATAGCCTTCCCTTTGGCGTGCCACCAAAGCACACCCTTTTCCCGTCAGCGTGCCACCGGAGCACACCCTTTTCCCGTTGGCGTGCCACCGGAGCACACCCTTTTCCCGTTGGCGTGCCAGCGGAGCACACCTTTTTCACGTTGGTGTGCCATCAGAGCACACCCTTTTCCCGTTGGCGTGCCACCGGAGCATACCGTTTACCGCTGGCGTGCCACCGGAGCACATCCTTTTCCCGCTGGCGTGCCACCCGAGTACACCCTTTCCCGTTGGCATGCGACCGGAGAACATCCTTATCCCGTTGGCGTGCGACTGGAGCACACCCTTTTCCGTTGGAGTGCGACCGAAGCACACTCTTTCCCGTTGACGTGCCACCGGAGCACATCATTTCCCGTTGGCCAACCAGAAGAGCACAATACTTGGCCTTTTTGCTTACCGTCGGAGGACCCATCTTGGGATTTTCAGCCTGACACCGGAATGCTCTCTGGCTACCACCGGGACACCCACCTTGGGCTTTTTATTCTGCCACCGGGAGCATTCTGACCTTTTATTTACCAGCGTGGCGCCCATCTTGGGCTTTTTACCCTGCAATCGGGGTACTCGCTCTGGCCCTTTTGCTTACCACCGAGACACCCATCTTGGGCTTTTTATCAGCAAGAAGTTAACATGAGTACCACTTGGCTTTCCATATAATTTAAAGGGCTGAACATAGCCTTCCCTTTGGCGTGCCACCGGAGCACACCCTTTTCCCGTCGGAGTGCAACCGAAGCACACCCTTTTCCCGTTGGCGTGCCACCGGAGCACACCTTTTTCCCGTTGGCGTGCCAGCGGAGCACACCTTTTCACGTTGGCGTGCCACCGGAGCACACCCTTTTTCCGTTGGCGTGCCACCGAAGCATAACGTTTACCGTTGGCGTGCCACCGGAGCACACTATTTCCCGCTAGCGTTCCACCAGAGCACACTATTTCCCGTTGGCGTGCGACCGGAGCACACCCTTTCTCGTTGGCGTGCGACCGGAGAACATCCTTTTCCCGTTGGCGTGCCACCGGAGCACACCCTTTTCCGTTGGCGTGCGACCGGAGCACACCCTTTTCCCGTTGGCGTGCCACCGGAGCACACCCTTTTCCCGTTGGCGTGCCACCGGAGCACACCCTTTTCCCGTTGGCGTGCCACCGGAGCACACCTTTTTCCCGTTGGCGTGCCACCGGAGCATAACGTTTACCGTTGGCGTGCCACCGGAGCACATCCTTTTCCCGCTGGCGTGCCACCGGAGCACACTATTTCCCGTTGGCGTGCGACCGGAGCACACCCTTTTCCCGTTCGCGTGCCACCAGAGCACACCTTTTTTCCCGTTGGCGTGCCACCGGAGCACATCCTTTTCCCGCTAGCGTGCCACCGGAGCACACTATTTCCCGTTGGCGTGCGACCGGAGCACACCCTTTTCCCGTTGGCGTGCCACCGGAGCACACCCTTTACCCGTTGGCGTGCCACCGGAGCACACCCTTTTCCCGTTGGCGTGCCACCGGAGCACACCCTTTTCCCGTTGGCGTGCCACCGGAGCATACCCTTTACCGTTGGCGTGCCACCGGGCACATCCTTTTCCCGCTGGCGTGCCACCGGAGCACACTATTTCCCGCTAGCGTGCCACCGGAGCACACTATTTCCCGTTGGCGTGCGACCGGAGCACACCCTTTCCCATTGGCGTACGATCGGAGCACACCCTTTCCCGTTGGCGTGCGACCGGAGAACATCCTTTTCCCGTTGGCGTGCCACCGGAGCACACCCTTTTCCGTTGGCGTGCAACCGGAGCACACTCTTTCCCGTTGGCGTGCCACCGGAGCACATCATTTCCCGTTGGCCAACCAGAAGAGCACAATACTTGGCCTTTTTCTTACTGCTGGAGGCGTCCATCTTGGGCTTTTCAGCCTGACACCGGAGTGCTCTCTGGCTACAACCGGGACACCCACCTTGGGCTTTTTATTCTGCCACCGGAGAGCATTCTAACCTTTTTATTTACCAGAGTGGCGCCCATCTTGGGCTTTTTACCCTGCAATCCGGGTACTCGCTCTGGCCCTTTTGCTTACCACTGAGACACCCATCTTGAACTTTTTATCAGCAAGAAGTTAACATCAGTACCACTTGGCTTTCCATATAATTTAAAGGGCTGAACATAGCCTTCCCTTTGGCGTGCCACCGGAGCACACCCTTTTCCCGTAGGCGTGCCACCGGAGCACAACCTTTTTCCGTTGGCATGCCACCAGAACACACCTTTTTCCCGTTGGCGTCAGGGTGGATTGATTTAAATCACGCCGATTTAAATCAACGATTTAAATCATGATTTAAATCAAATTATTTTTTTCTATTTAAATCAGATCGATTTAAATCGTGATTTTAATCATGATTTAAATCACTGATTTAAATCAAAGATTTTTTTAATATAAATCACGATTAAAATCTAAAACTTTCAATCATTGTTCAATTAACTCCACACTTCTAGCTTGGTTTCACTTTCTGTAGCTTGGTTTCAGTTTCTTTTTCCATTCAGTTGACATGCCCAAACTTGTTGGATAGTCAGTCAGCAGTACTTGGCTGTAGTAACAATCAAACTTCAGAAGTGATCTGCGTGAGCCATGGCAGGTCGCAAGAGAGACCCTATTTGGGTTCATTTTGTTGAGATGCCAGCAGAGCTTGGAAAGAAAGGTGGGAGAGCAAAGTGCAAATACTGTCAAAAGGATATCCAAGGACTTGTTTGCCGTTTGAAATCACATTATGAAAACTGCAACCAGAAGGGAAATGAAGATGTTGATAGTGATACAACTAATGTCAATGAACCCCCACAGCTTCTTATGCACCAGGACCCTAGCACTAGTGGTAAGTCTGGCAATTACAACCTATTTTAACAGACGTTTTACTGGGATGGTTAAAGTCTATGAAAAGAAAAATTTCTAGCACTAGTTCTGGAGTATAGAATTTAAATTTATGTTAAGGCAATATTTCACAGAAGATTAACGTTAAGTAAAAATAAAAGAGTGTATACGCCTATTTTTTTTTTTATTGTAGGCTACAATTCACTTTTGAAGTCTGCCAAATTGACCATTTTTTTTTAAAAAACATTTTTAAAACTTTTGTGACATAATTTTTTTCAGTTGCTCTGATATTACTAGTATTACAGCAACTTCACCGGAAACTTGAGTAGCATAACTTTTGAGACAGCCCTTATAGGACGAGGACCATTACATTGTTCAAAAAGTTTGTTTCAAAATATTTTCGTTATATTTCTTCAAATACGCAGTCGAATTATATTTTTAATTACTGGCTTTCAGGGTCAAATATGGCTTGTGCTGCACGTGACAATCAATATCTGGGTACAACTTCAACAAAGCAGCCCAACAAAAAACTTTGCGTGCAAAGTGTAGAAAAATTCCTCTTAAAGACTACGACGAGCCAGAAAGAACATTTTGATGAATTAATTGCTAAATTCTATATTTGCAACCAATTCTTCTTTCCGACTAGTTGAACACCCATTGTTTGTACAAATGATCGAAGGAATAAGACCAGGCTACAAACCACCAAGTAGATTTGATATCTCAGGAAAACATCTTCAGGCTGTATATGACAAAGAAAGAGCGGCTTGTACAAAATATTTGAAAGACAAAGTTGTTAACATGAGCTTGGATGGTTGGAGCAACATCCACAACGACCCCATAATTTGCACTTGTGTCACAACAGAAGATGGTGAAACTTACCTTACAGACACAATCGACACATCTGGAAATTCACATACTGCTGAATATTTACTTGAAATTGCTAAGAACTCAATTCACCAATGCCATGAACAGTTTGGATGTAAAGTAAGGAGCTTAGTTACTGATAACGCAAGCAATGTGGCAAAAATGCGAGCGGAACTGGCACATGAGGATGACACAAATGTCATTACATACGGTTGTTCTGCCCATTTGTTGCATCTTTTGGCAAAAGACCTGCATATTATTTCGGGTGTCAAGGAACATGTTGTAGAATCAGGGTGGATAAAAATCAATGATTTTTTTAAAAAAATCAAAAAAATCGGATTTTTTTGATTTAAATCGGATTTTTTTGATTTAAATCGGATTTTTTTATTAAATGATTTTTCAATAAACTGCTTTTTGAGGAAAATATTTTACCATCCAAAGGTTCTTCCATCATGAGATAAAGCTGAGTTGTTTAACTCAGTACAATAAAGGCTGTATATGTGATATTGTAAATTTAAGATGAGAGGTACAATGGTGAGTAGGAAGATATAAACACCTGTCGCACAAAAAATCAGCACATTGAATCCAAAAAGTGGTCTATCAAGCACAGTATATCAGATAATGTTGAAATAAATCAGTCAATTTAGTATCCGGACAGGAAAACAATATATATTCCCAAAGTGGGGTAATATATCATTCCATATAATATGTGGGATAATTAATCCATCATATCCTGCCTGGAGCATAAATGTGCCAAAGAGTAAGACAGATAGATCTGATATGGCATTAGAGAGAAGAGGGGGACAGAAAAAAGAAAGAAAATCCCCCCCACACATCTACCAGCTCCTGTGAGGTGCCATGTCAGCTGCGGAAAAAGATGCTGGAAAGTGCTTACCCATATTGGGGAAATGTAACGGACCAGGTACGTGCCCCGACGCACGTTTCGCTCCTTGAGCTTCCTCGGGGGGCAGTGTGTCCTACTCTTTGGCACATTTATGCTCCAGGCAGGATATGATGGATTAATTATCCCACATATTATATGGAATGATATATTACCCCACTTTGGGAATATATATTGTTTTCCTGTCCGGATACTAAATTGACTGATTTATTTCAACATTATCTGATATACTGTGCTTGATAGACCACTTTTTGGATTCAGATGTGCTGATTTTTTGTGCGACAGGTGTTTATATCTTCCTACTCACCATTGTACCTCTCATCTTAAATTTACAATATTGTGAACATTTTAGTAATATTTGTTAAATAAAGTTTGTATCTTTTATATATATTATTGCCTCATGTCTCTATTTGGGCTGGAAGCTCTAATTCTTTGTGGTATATTAAATGATAGAGAGTTGCCCTGTTCCATTTTGGAACTATGTTTAAACATGTCACCCAGAGTTCTGGTTTAATCAAAAAAAGGCTGTATATGTGTAACATTCACAATGCCATGCTCTTCCAGAGGTTTCTGTAGGATTAGTGGGCAGTTTCTCTCCTATGTTATCACAGACGCTCGCTTTACTTACGCAGTTCTCAAAAGCGGAATTTGACTCCAGCCTCTTCTTCACGGCAAAAATGTTACAACATGAACAGAGTTGAGAAAAAGACCTTAATCCTATTGTTCTACAAACCTATGAATACAGAATCAACCCCTTCAGTGCCAAGTCCAAGAAGTTAGACAATGTTTCTGATTGTTTGGAGTGGAATAGATCTGCACAACACAAGAAGAATGTGAATCTAAGTGTGAGGAGGAGGAAGGGCAAGCAGACAAGAAAATGATCACGTGTGACTTCTCTCCTCCGTTACTAGGTGTTTGTAATAACAGAGGATGTAGTTTAGGCTCACAGAGCGGAGCCATTTTGTTGGGGACTGCCAGTGATACTGACAAGTAGGCTGTCAC
The DNA here is from genome assembly GCA_033576555.1 of Oophaga sylvatica. NCBI lineage: Eukaryota > Metazoa > Chordata > Amphibia > Anura > Dendrobatidae > Oophaga > Oophaga sylvatica. Next base: position 26,626 of record JARQOD010002510.1, read on the forward strand.
TGAGGACGACCGGCAGCATCTATTCTGTTAGTCCATGCTGCTCGCTGTATTATAAACTGAGCACAGATACGTGGAGAGTATCACACACTGGGATTATTCACAGCACATGACACACTGCATGTATCTAGATACAGGGCTGAGTGTAGTGTATCGCATTATGGGATTAGATACACCGGTCTGGGGCATATCACACTTGATGAAATTAGATACACCAGTCTGGGGCGTATCGCACATGATGAAATTAGATATACCGGTCTGGTAGAAACTTTGATTTAAATCACTGATTTAAATCAAGCCTTACTGACTAGTGATTTAAATCGTGATTTAAATCGTGATTTAAATCAGTTTGATTTAAATCAAATCCACCCTGGTAGAAATTGTTAAATATTTCCGCAATAATCATTTTGCACATGCAACCTACAAGGAAATGGGAGGACTGAAGTTGGTTCTACCACAAGATGTTAGATGGAATACCTTGGCTGAATGCTTGGAACTGTTTATTAACAACTGGTCAAAATTAGTGTCCATTTGCGAAACACATCGGGATAAAATTGATGCTAATATACGAAGCAAAGTATTAAATCTTGGTGTGAAGAGAAATGCCGAGGACCTTTTGGAAAGGTTAAAGCCAATATCTATTGCGTTGGATAAAATGCAGAAAGATACTGCAACCATAGCTGATGCCACAGAAGTTTGGAAAGATTTAGAAGGTTCGCTAGATCGCTTGAACCTCTCAAACAATGTAAAGGTTGCAATACACCACCGCAAGGACCAAGCATTAAAAGAAGAACACTATTTAGCCAATATCTTGCATCCCATCTACAGAGGGAAAAAACTATCTGAGGCGGAAATCAACTCTGCAATGGAGTGGCTCGCCAACACTAACCATGACATTGTGGCAACTGTGCTGAAAATGAAGTGTGAATCTGCACCATTTCAAAAATACATGTTTGCAGATAACGTCGTTAATGAACTAAAACCACTGGACTGGTGGAAGTCGCAATCACTTGTTCTTCCAGCGAAGATAATAAATGTAGCTACTCAGCTACTGACTGCATCGGCTTCATCGGCAGGAGTAGAGAGATTGTTTTCTTCATTTGGTTTTGTGCACACAACAGTCCGAAACCGCTTAGGAACTGCTAAAGCAGGACTAGTTTTCCTATTAAAAGTCCTAAATAAACAGTAGGCTTAAAAGGACTGATGTATTCACTGAAGATGTTTTCTTACTTCAAACGTCAGAGATAGGCTATTGTTAAAAAGTACTTACTCTGTAGTTCAATTCTGTTTAATAGTGCAAATAAAAATTATTAGGTTTCATAATCATCAACAGTTTTAATATTTTTATTTGTGTAAAATAATTTGATTTGCAAAAAGACAAAGTTTTGCTTGTGTACAACTTGATTAAAAAATCCTATTTAAATCAAAAAAATCCGATTTAAATCAAAAAAATCCGATTTTTTTGATTTTTTTTTTAAAAAAATCATGATTTTTATCCACCCTGGTTGGCGTGCCAGCGGAGCACACCTTTTTCATGTTGGCGTGCCACCGGAGCACACCCTTTTCCCCCCTGGCGTGCCACCGGAGCATACCCTTTACCGTTGGCGTGCCACCGGAGCACATCCTTTTCCGCTGGCGTGCCACCGGAGCACACTATTTCCCGCTAGCGTGCCACCGGAGCACACTATTTCCCGTTGGCGTGCGACCGGAGCACACCCTTTCCCGTTGGCGTACGATCGGAGCACACCCTTTCCCGTTGGCGTGCGACCGGAGAACATCCTTTTCCCGTTGGCGTGCCACCGGAGCACATCATTTCCCGTTGGCCAACCAGAAGAGCACAATACTTGGCCTTTTTCTTACTGCTGGAGGCGTCCATCTTGGGCTTTTCAGCCTGACACCGGAGTGCTCTCTGGCTACAACCGGGACACCCACCTTGGGCTTTTTATTCTGCCACCGGAGAGCATTCTAACCTTTTTATTTACCAGCGTGGCGCCCATCTTGGGCTTTTTACCCTGCAATCGGGGTACTCGCTCCGGCCCTTTTGCTTACCACCGAGACCACCCATCTTGGACTTTTTATCAGCAAGAAGTTAACATCAGTACCACTTGGCTTTCCATATAATTTAAAGGGCTGAACATAGCCTTCCCTTTGGCGTGCCACCGGAGCACACCCTTTTCTCGTCGGCGTGCCACCGGAGCACACCTTTTTCCCGTTGGGGTGCCAGCGGAGCGAACCTTTTTCACATTGGCGTGCCACCGGAGCACACCCTTTTCCCGTTGGCGTGCCACCGGAGCACACTATTTCCCGCTGGCGTGCCACCAGAGCACACCCATTTCCCGTTGGCGTGCGACCGGAGCACACACCTTTTCCGTTGGCGTGCGACCGGAGCACATCATTTCCCGTTGGCCAACCAGAAGAGCACAATACTTGGCCTTTTTGCTTACTGCCGGAGGCGCCCAACTTGGGCTTTTCAGCCTGACACCGGAGTGCTCTCTGGCTACCACCGGGACACACCACCTTGGGCTTTTTATTCTGCCACCGGGCTGCATTCTGACCTTTTTATTAACCAGTGTGGCGGCCATCTTGGGCTTTTTACCCTGCAATCGGGGTACTCGCTCTGGCCCTTTTGCTTACCACCGAGACACCCATCTTGGGCTTTTTATCAGCAAGAAGTTAACATCAGTACCACTTGGCTTTCCATATAATTTAAAGGGCTGAACATAGCCTTCCCTTTGGCGTGCCACCGGAGCACGCCCTTTTCCCTTCGGCGTGCCACCGGAGCACACCCTTTTCCCGTTGGCGAGCCAGCGGAGCACACCTTTACCGTTGGCGTGCCACCGGAGCACACCTTACCGTTGGCGTGCCACCGGAGCACACTATTTCCAGCTGGCGTGCCACCGGAGCACACTATTTCCAGCTGGCGTGCCACTGGAGCACATCCTTTTCCCGCTGGCGTGCCACCGGAGCACACCCTTTCCCGTTGGCTTGCGACCGGAGCACACCCTTTCCCATTGGCGTGCAACCGGAGCACACCCTTTCCCGTTGGCGTGCAACCGGAGAACATCCTTTTCCCGTTGGCGTGCCACCGAAGCACACCCTTTCCCGTTGGCGTGCGACCGGAGAACATCCTTTTCCCGTTGGCGTGCCACCGGAGCACACCCTTTTCCGTTGGCGTGCGACCGGAGCACACTCTTTCCCGTTGGCGTGCCACCGGAGCACATAATTTCCCGTTGGCCAACCAGAAGAGCACAATACTTGGCCTTTTTGCTTACCCCCGGAGGACCCATCTTGGGATTTCAGCCTGACAACGGAGTGCTCTCTGGCTACCACAGGGATACCCACCTTGGGCTTTTTATTCTGCCACCGGGGAGCATTCTGACCTTTTTATTTACCAGCGTGGCGCCCATCTTCGGCTTTTTACCCTGCAATGGGGGTACTCGCTCTGGCCCTTTTGCTTACCACCGAGACACCCATCTTGGGCTTTTTATCAGAAAGAAGTTAAAATGAGTACCACTTGGCTTTCCATATAATTTAAAGGGCTGAACATAGCCTTCCCTTTGGCGTGCCACCGGAGCACGCCCTTTTCCCTTCGGCGTGCCACCGGAGCACACCCTTTTCCCGTTGGTGTGCCACCGGAGCACACCTTTTTCCCGTTGGCGTGCCACCGGAGCACACCTTTTTCCCGTTGGCGTGCCACCAGAGCACACCCTTTTCCCATTGGCGTGCCACCGGAGCATACCCTTTACTGTTGGCGTGCCACCGGAGCACTCTTTCCCGTTGGCGTGCCACCGGAGCACATTATTTCCCGTTGGCATGCGACCGGAGCACACCCTTTACCGTTGGCGTGCGACCGGAGCACTCTTTCCCGTTGGCGTGCCACCGGAGCACATCATTTCCCGTTGGCCAACCAGAAGAGCACAATACTTGGCCTTTTTGCTTACCCCCGGAGGCGCCCATCTTGGGCTTTTCAGCCTGACACCTGAGTGCTCTCTGGCTACCACAGGGACACCCACCTTGAGCTTTTTATTCTGCCACCGGGGTGCATTCTGACCTTTTTATTTACCAGTGTGGCGGCCATCTTGGGCTTTTTACCCCGCAATCGGGGTACACGCTCTGGCCCTTTTGCTTACCACCGGGGACACCCATCTTGGGCTTTTTATCCTGCTACTGGCGTGCTCTGGCCAGTTTGCCTACCACCGGGGGCACCCATCTTGGGCTTTTTACTCTGCCACCAGGGTGCATTCTGACTTTTTTCTTTACCAGCGTGGCGCCCATCTTGGGCTTTTTACCTTGTTATCGGGGTAAACTCTCTGGCTCTTTTGCTTACCACCGGGACACCCATCTTGGGCTTTTTATCAGCAAGAAGTTAACGAGTACCACCTGGCTTTCCATATAATTTAAAGGGCTGAACATAGCCTTCCCTTTGGCGTGCCACCGGAGCACACCCTTTTCCGTCGGAGTGCAACCAGAGCACACCCTTTTCCCGTTGGCGTGCCACCGGAGCACACCTTTTTCCCGTTGGCGTGCCAGCGGAGCACACCTTTTTCACGTTGGCGTGCCACCGGAGCACACCCTTTTTCCGTTGGCGTGCCACCGAAGCATAACGTTTACCGTTGGCGTGCCACCGGAGCACACTATTTCCCGCTAGCGTTCCACCAGAGCACACTATTTCCCGTTGGCGTGCGACCGGAGCACACCCTTTCTCGTTGGCGTGCGACCGGAGAACATCCTTTTCCCCGTTGGCGTGCCACCGGAGCACACCCTTTTCCGTTGGCGTGCGACCGGAGCACACCCTTTTCCCGTTGGCGTGCCACCGGAGCACACCCTTTTCCCGTTGGCGTGCCACCGGAGCACACCCTTTTCCCGTTGGCGTGCCACCGGAGCACACCTTTTTCCCGTTGGCGTGCCACCGGAGCATAACGTTTACCGTTGGCGTGCCACCGGAGCACATCCTTTTCCCGCTGGCGTGCCACCGGAGCACACTATTTCCCGTTGGCGTGCGACCGGAGCACACCCTTTTCCCGTTCGCGTGCCACCAGAGCACACCTTTTTCCCGTTGGCGTGCCACCGGAGCATAACGTTTACCGTTGGCGTGCCACCGGAGCACATCCTTTTCCCGCTAGCGTGCCACCGGAGCACACTATTTCCCGTTGGCGTGCGACCGGAGCACACCCTTTTTTCCGTTGGCGTGCCACCGGAGCACACCCTTTACCCGTTGGCGTGCCACCGGAGCACACCCTTTTCCCGTTGGCGTGCCACCGGAGCACACCCTTTTCCCGTTGGCGTGCCACCGGAGCATACCCTTTACCGTTGGCGTGCCACCGGAGCACATCCTTTTCCCGCTGGCGTGCCACCGGAGCACACTATTTCCCGCTAGCGTGCCACCGGAGCACACTATTTCCCGCTGGCGTGCCACCGGAGCACACCCTTTCCCATTGGCGTACGATCGGAGCACACCCTTTCCCGTTGGCGTGCGACCGGAGAACATCCTTTTCCCGTTGGCGTGCCACCGGAGCACACCCTTTTCCGTTGGCGTGCAACCGGAGCACACTCTTTCCCGTTGGCGTGCCACCGGAGCACATCATTTCCCGTTGGCCAACCAGAAGAGCACAATACTTGGCCTTTTTCTTACTGCTGGAGGCGTCCATCTTGGGCTTTTCAGCCTGACACCGGAGTGCTCTCTGGCTACAACCGGGACACCCACCTTGGGCTTTTTATTCTGCCACCGGAGAGCATTCTAACCTTTTTATTTACCAGAGTGGCGCCCATCTTGGGCTTTTTACCCTGCAATCCGGGTACTCGCTCTGGCCCTTTTGCTTACCACTGAGACACCCATCTTGAACTTTTTATCAGCAAGAAGTTAACATCAGTACCACTTGGCTTTCCATATAATTTAAAGGGCTGAACATAGCCTTCCCTTTGCGTGCCACCGGAGCACACCCTTTTCCCGTAGGCGTGCCACCGGAGCACAACCTTTTTCCGTTGGCATGCCACCAGAACACACCTTTTTCCCGTTGGCGTCAGGGTGGATTGATTTAAATCACCCGATTTAAATCAACGATTTAAATCATGATTTAAATCAAATTATTTTTTTCTATTTAAATCAGATCGATTTAAATCGTGATTTTAATCATGATTTAAATCACTGATTTAAATCAAAGATTTTTTTAATATAAATCACGATTAAAATCTAAAACTTTCAATCATTGTTCAATTAACTCCACACTTCTAGCTTGGTTTCACTTTCTGTAGCTTGGTTTCAGTTTCTTTTTTCCATTCAGTTGACATGCCCAAACTTGTTGGATAGTCAGTCAGCAGTACTTGGCTGAGTAACAATCAAACTTCAGAAGTGATCTGCGTGAGCCATGGCAGGTCGCAAGAGAGACCCTATTTGGGTTCATTTTGTTGAGATGCCAGCAGAGCTTGGAAAGAAAGGTGGGAGAGCAAAGTGCAAATACTGTCAAAAGGATATCCAAGGACTTGTTTGCCGTTTGAAATCACATTATGAAAACTGCAACCAGAAGGGAAATGAAGATGTTGATAGTGATACAACTAATGTCAATGAACCCCCACAGCTTCTTATGCACCAGGACCCTAGCACTAGTGGTAAGTCTGGCAATTACAACCTATTTTAACAGACGTTTTACTGGGATGGTTAAAGTCTATGAAAAGAAAAATTTCTAGCACTAGTTCTGGAGTATAGAATTTAAATTTATGTTAAGGCAATATTTCACAGAAGATTAACGTTAAGTAAAAATAAAAGAGTGTTACGCCTATTTTTTTTTTATGTAGGCTACAATTCACTTTTGAAGTCTGCAAATTGACCATTTTTTTTTTAAAAAACATTTTTAAAACTTTGTGACATAATTTTTTTCAGTTTGCTCTGATATTACTAGTATTACAGCAACTTCACCGGAAACTTGAGTAGCATAATTTTGAGACAGCCCTTATAGGACGAGGACCATTACTTGTTCAAAAAGTTTGTTTCAAAATATATTTCGTTATATTTTCTTCAAATACGCAGTCGAATTATATTTTTAATTACTGGGCTTTCAGGGTCAAATATGGCTTGTGCTGCACGTGACAATCAATATCTGGGTACAACTTCAACAAAGCAGCCCCAACAAAAAACTTTGCGTGCAAAGTGTAGAAAAATTCCTCTTAAAGACTACGACGAGCCAGAAAGAACATTTTGATGAATTAATTGCTAAATTTATATATTTGCAACCAATTCTTCTTTCCGACTAGTTGAACACCATTGTTTGTACAAATGATCGAAGGAATAAGACCAGGCTACAAACCACCAAGTAGATTTGATATCTCAGGAAAACATCTCAGGCTGTATATGACAAAGAAAGAGCGGCTTGTACAAAATATTTGAAAGACAAAGTTGTTAACATGAGCTTGGATGGTTGGAGCAACATCCACAACGACCCCATAATTTGCACTTGTGTCACAACAGAAGATGGTGAAAACTTAACCTTACAGACACAATCGACACATCTGGAAATTCACATACTGCTGAATATTTTACTTGAAATTGCTAAGAACTCAATTCACCAATGCCATGAACAGTTTTGGATGTAAAGTAAGGAGCTTAGTTACTGATAACGCAAGCAATGTGGCAAAAATGCGAGCGGAACTGGCACATGAGGATGACACAAATGTCATTACATACGGTTGTTCTGCCCATTTGTTGCATCTTTTGGCAAAAGACCTGCATATATTTCGGGTGTCAAGGAACATGTTGTAGAATCAGGGTGGATAAAAATCAATGATTTTTTTAAAAAAATCAAAAAAATCGGATTTTTTTGATTTAAATCGGATTTTTTTTTGATTTAAATCGGATTTTTTTCAATAAACTGCTTTTTGAGGAAAATATTTTACCATCCAAAGGTTCTTCCATCATGAGATAAAGCTGAGTTGTTTAACTCAGTACAATAAAGGCTGTATATGTGATATTGTAAATTTAAGATGAGAGGTACAATGGTGAGTAGGAAGATATAAACACCTGTCGCACAAAAAAATCAGCACATGTGAATCCAAAAAGTGGTCTATCAAGCACAGTTATATCAGATAATGTTGAAATAAATCATCAATTTAGTATCCGGACAGGAAAACAATATATATTCCCAAAGTGGGGTAATATATCATTCCATATAATATGTGGGATAATTAATCCATCATATCTGCCTGGAGCATAAATGTGCCAAAGAGTAAGACAGATAGATCTGATATGGCATTAGAGAGAAGAGGGGGACAGAAAAAGAAAGAAAATCCCCCCACACATCTACCACTCCTGTGAGGTGCCATGTCAGCTGCGGAAAAAAGATGCTGGAAAGTGCTTACCCATATTGGGGAAATGTAACGGACCAGGTACGTGCCCCGACGCACGTTTCGCTCCTTGAGCTTCCTCGGGGGCAGTGTGTCCTATCTTTGGCACATTTATGCTCCAGGCAGGATAGATGGATTAATTATCCCACATATTATATGGAATGATATATTACCCCACTTTGGAATATATATTGTTTTCCTGTCCGGATACTAAATTGACTGATTTATTTCAACATTATCTGATATACTGGCTTGATAGACCACATTTTTGGATTCAGATGTGCTGATTTTTGTGCGACAGGTGTTTATATTTCCTACTCACCATTGTACCTCATCTTAAATTTACAATATTGTGAAACATTTTTAGTAATATTTGTTAAATAAAGTTTGTATCTTTTATATATTTTTGCCTCATGTCTCTATTTTGGGCTGGAAGCTCTAATTCTTTGTGGTTATTAAATGATAGAGAGTTGCCCTGTTCCATTTTGGAACTATGTTTAAAACATGTCACCCAGAGTTCTGGTTTAATCAAAAAAGGCTGTATATGTGTAACATTCACAATGCCAATGCTCTCCAGAGGTTTCTGTAGGATTAGTGGGCAGTTTCTCTCCTTGTTATCACAGACGCTCGCTTTACTTACGCAGTTCTCAAAAGCGGAATTTGACTCCAGCCTCTTCTTCAACGGCAAAAATGTTACAACATGAACAGAGTTGAGAAAAGACCTTAATCTATTGTTCTACAAACCTATGAATCAGAATCAACCCCTTCAGTGCCAAGTCCAAGAAGTTAGAAATGTTTCTGATTGTTTGGGTGGAATAGATTGCACAACCAAGAAGAATGTGAATCTAAGTGTGAGGAGGAGGAAGGGCAAGCAGACAAAAAATGATCCCGTGTGACTTCCTCCTCCCTTACTAGGTGTTTTGTAATAACAGAGGATGTAGTTTAGGCCACAAGCGGAGCCATTTTGTTGGGGACTGCCATGATACTGACAAGTAGGCTGCACAGGAAGGGCCGGCAGCATCTATTCTGTTAGTCCATGCTGCCGCGTATATAAATGGCACGATACGTGGAGAGTATCACACAGGGATTATTCAACACAAAAGACACAATGCATGACAGATACAGGGCTGGTGTAGTGTATCGCATTATGGGATTAGATACACCGTTTTGGGGCATATCACACTTGATGAAATTAGGGGAACACCATCCTGGGCGTATCGCACATGATGAAATTTAGATAACCGGCTGGTAGAAACTTTGATTTAAATTCCCCTGATTTAAATCAACCCCTTATGACTAGTGTTTTTAAATGTGTTTTAAATCGTGATTTAAATCATTTGATTTAAATAAACCCCACCCTGGTAGAAATGTTAAATATTTCCGAATAATCATTTTGCACATGCAACCTACAAGGAAAGGGGGAAGAATTTTGGTTCTACCACAAGATGTTAGATGGAAACCTTGGTGAATGCTTGGAACGTTTATTAAACAACTGGTCAAAATTAGTGTCCATTTGCGAAACAAAATGGGAAATTAAAATTGATGTTAATAACGAAGAAAAAAGTATTAAATCTTGGTGTAAGAGAAATGCCGAGGACCTTTTGAAAGGTTAAAGCCATTATCTATTGCGTTGGATAAAAAGCAAAAGATACTGAAAACCATACTGATGCCAAAAGTTTGGAAAGATTTAGAAGGTTCCTAGACGCTTGAACCTCTCAAAACAATTTTAAAGGTTGCAATACACCACCGCAAGGACCCAAAGCATTAAAAGAAGAACATATTTACCAATATTTGCATCCCTTCTACAGAGGGAAAACACGGATTTTGGTAAAGACTTACCTGTAAAATCCTTTTTCAGCAAGGAAGGAAGAAGACCCCAGAAATTCTTACTGTTTGGGTAGGCGGGGCCCCAGTTCAGGATTTTAACCTCAGATCAAAAGAGGGATGGGCTGGCCCCTCAGCTCGGGTCCTCCTACTCAGCTCCAGTCGAAACAAAGCTTTTAGGAAAAGACCCAAAAAGACACCACGAGCAACATAACCCCCTTTGAAGGAAATTCAGAGAAAAAACACAAGGAAACATTATGCATGCAAAGAAAGCCAAAAACCCCCAGTTCCAGGTACTACCAGGAACCTGACTACTGCGATGAACTGGCATGCTGGAACAGAGCCTTAGCGCGCTGACCTCAGCCCAGATAATCGCTATCAGATAGGGGTGCGCGATCTGAAAACACAACCACCTCTGCCGTGGGGGGTGCTGGCTCTTTCCTTCCTTCGTGAAAAGGTTTTTTACAGGTAAGTCCTTTACCAAAATCCGGGTTTCACCCGCAGATGAAGGAAAGAGCCACAAATTCATTACTGATGGGAACGTCCCAAAGCGTTCAAAAATAAGGGTGGGAAAAAACCAACAAAAGGCAGAAACCCAACAACCTTAACCCAAAAAAGCGCAAACCACGCTAAAACAAGTTCATCCAAAACTTTAAAACTAAAAGCTGCCTGCAGGACCCTACGTCCAGGGTCAAAAGCGAAGCACTGCGTCCACTTTATAAAATTTTTGTAAACGTTTTGGACAGAGCGCCAAGTCGCCGTCGGCAAAAACTTTCACTGCCGAAGCCCTTGGATGAAAAAGCCCACGATGAAGCCACAGCTCTGGAATGGGCTGAATCTTAATGGGCAAGATTCCCCCGAAGACGGTTTTGCTTCCAAAATAGCTACCGGATCCAACGACTAAGAAACCCTTGGAAGCTCGTTGACCACGCCGACGACCTCCGGAACCACAAACAGGGGGGTCCGTTTTACGAAAACCTGAGTAATAGAAAAGTTAAAACTTCAAGGCCCCCCACAAAATCCATGGGTGTAAATCTCGCTCTTTCTATTTTCGGATCCGGACAGAGTGAAGGGAACACAAACCGGTTAAAATGAAATTGTGACACCAATTTAGGCAAAAAAATCACCCCGAGTGCAAGCACTACACGATCCCGAAAAAACTCCAGAAAAAGGCAGCAAAAAGGGGCTGCCAATTAGAAACTTCCTCAAGGAGTGACTGCAACAAGGAAAGCCACCTTCCAAGAAAGTAAAGAAAGGCTGCGAAACCATAGGTTCAAAGGTTTATGCGAAGGGGCCTCCAAAACAAGGTTGAGCCCCAAGGAGACACGGGGGCCTTCCGCCGAAACTTACGAGAGATACCTCGGAAAAAAAAAAAATCACGGCTCTTTTGAACAATGTTTCCTCCGGCAATAAGGACAGAGCAAAATCTGGGCCTTTTTAGAGTCAAAAATGCCAAACCCTTGTTAGCCCATGCTGCAGAAAAGCCAACAGATTGGGAATGGAAAATTTTTTCGGGTTCGAGAAACCCCAAAACAAACCCCGGGAAAAAAAAGGTTTCCCAAATTTTGGGGGTAAATCCTAGAAGTTTCCGGACATCTTCAGCCGAAGGGGGAAATGACCTCGGCTGAAAAAAAAACCCCTTTCGGGGCAAATTCCGGTCTCAAGAGCCACGCCGCAAACGCAGGGACAATTTAATCCGGATGACAATGGGCCCCCCTAGTAACAATCCGGTTGAAGAGGGAGTGGAAACGGAGGTGCCGCCAAAGCGAAATTATTGGCGAAACCAAAACCCTTCTTGGCCAGTCTGGAGCTATCAGAAAGCGGAATTCCTCTAGTCTGATCCGACGCAGCACTAGAGGAAAAGAGGTAACGGCGGAATACTAGATCAGCTTGAACTGATCCCCTGACCACAAAACACCCCCCACCCGCCTTCGGTCCTTGTACCTGGACATGAATTTTCGGTAACTTGGCATTGGACCGGAAGCCCCCTCAAACCACTTGGGGGGTTCCCCACGAAAAAGCACATATGCAAAGACTTCCGGGTGGGGCTCCATTCCCCAGGATAAACCTTCCGTTTAAAAGTCCCTGAATTTCTGAACCCCGGAATGTAATCCCCCCGAAAGGTTTGGGACATTGGCCTCTGCCCAAATCAGAATTTGGGACACCTTACCATGAGTCTGGAACTCCTTTTTCCCACCTTGGTGATTGATATACGCGACAGCCGCGCATTGTCTGTTTTTTCACCCCTGGCAACCGCTAAAAAGGGGGGCCGTCCAATTTTTTTTTGGGCCCCAAAAAAAAACCCCCAATTCCAGGATTTTTATCGGGGCACAACCCCCGGGGACCAAAAACCCCCGGGGAACCAGTTTTTTTTCCCCAAAAAACCCCCCCCCCCCGGGGGTGCGGGGTTTTTGATGACCACTTCAAGGGGGAAAGATTTCCCCCCGGGAGAATCCCCTTTTGGCCCCTAACCCCATTTAGAAAATTCCCGCACCGCGCGGGGAAAGGTGACACTGAATCCAGCGTTTTTCGACTGATTCCATCGATAAAGATGAACCTTTAAAGAGTCCTGGATGGAAAAATTTGGGAAAAGGGGAATTCCCCCAAAGGAAAAGCCCCATCAGTCCCAAAAAGCAAAAATTCCCCTAGGGACATTGCCTTTTAGGATTTTTATAACTTTTTGTCGAAAAAAAATTTATTTGGGGCTGGTGGGGGAAAAAACCCCCACCGAAACGTGTCGGATGCTTTCCCCAAAAAAAGAAAGTCCTCGATGGTTCCGGGGGAAAATTCCCCCCCTTGCCCCGGCCCCGAAGTTTTTCAAACTGAAAAGACAAATCCCGAGCCGCATGCCTCCCCCCTCCGGGGGGAGCCCACAAAAGATCGCCCCGAAAAGGGGAATCGAAAACCCCCTTTTTAAAGGGAAAAGGGGGTTTTAGGGGGGCCAGAATTTTTTTTAAAGACCCTTGGGCTGGGGGGTAACCCCAACGGCAGAGCCCAAAAATGGAAAAGATTCTGCCCTATGGCAAATCGAAGAAAGCGTGATAAAACCTTTTTTCCAGGGGAAAATGCAAAATAGGCCGCAAAAAGCCCCAAATTAAAACCAAAAAAAACGTTCGTGACAGGGCTGCCACAAGGGGAAAAAAGCGACTCCGCAAAATTTTTTTGGGGGGGGGGGGAAAAATCCCGGGGTTAATCGCTTGAGACCCCAAAGGGCAAAAAAGTTCCCCTTTTGGGGGAATATAAAAAGGTTGGAAAAAAAACCTTTTTCCTCGGTCCCCCGACGGAACCGGTATCACTACACCCTTTTTTTGTAGCGATTCGACCCCCCGCGTAGAGCGGGGAACAAACCTCGGGGGTTTCCGGGGGGAAACGCGAGATTTAACCCCAAAAAATTTGGGGGGGGAGAACAAAAACATGAAATTTTCCTGCCCCCCCACTAAACCCCCTTACCCGGGTTTTGGGGAAGCGACCACCAAAAACTCCTTGAAAAGAAGCAGGCGACCCCCCACTCGAAATCCCCCGGGTGGGGGCCCCCGGGGGCATCCACTTGGCCCCGGGTTTTCCCCTTTCAATTCCCGCTTTTTTTGGGGGAAAACTCTGCTTCCAGGGGGTTCGAGTTTTCTGAAAAGGGGTTTTTTTCCAAAAGGGAAAAAGGACACCCATCCCCCCCCGGGGTGACAAGGGGCGCCCCCCGGGCCCCCAAAGGCCCCGCCACTTAAAAACCCCGGTTATGGGGGACCCCGGCCAAAGGGGCCCCTTGCCCCTGAATTTTGATTCCTTCGCCCCCTTGCCCTGGGGGAAACAGCTTTTTAGGTCGGAACCAAAAAAAAACCCCTTGTAAGGTTTTAAGGCCAAAACCCTTGTTTGGAAACTGCTCCCCGGGGCCCCTGTCTGAGCCATAAAGCTCTTCTGGGGTGGTTACCGCTGAAGCTTTCGGGTTTTTGGGCCGCCCCAAATGCCGTATCCCCACCGGCATCAAAAATAAACGGCCCCCCGTTTCCCCAACCCCCTTACAAGTTTTTTCCCTAACTCAATAACGGAATTCATTTTGCAACTCCGTCTTTTGACGTGCCCCAACCCCCTTAGAAAAAACCTTGCACAAAAAATTATCCTACACTGCTCGAAATCCATTTTCCCCCAAAACCCCATAGCTTCTTTTTCCCCCCAAATTTTGCCTTTTTTTCCAAAAAAGGGCCCCCCTAAGCTCGCTTTTTTCCCTTTTAGGGGAGTAGGATTTACTAAGCGGAACAAAGAAAAACCAATTTTGGAGCAAAGGGGCCCAAATTTGCCTTTAACTCCCCAGAGCAAGGGGGAAAGTGGGGTCAAAGAAATGCGGGGTTCCGGGGAAAAGGTTTTTGGACATAAAATTTTTCCCCTCTATTACACCATTTTTAACTCATCCAGAAACTGGCCCCAAGTTTGCGCGAAGCACGGGGGGCCCCGGAAAAATTTTGTGCTGTTTTTTTCCGGACACTAGTTACCCCCCGGGGAAATGAAAAATATCCCTCATGGCTTCAATTAATTTTCCCCCGTACGCTTCGCCCCCAGAGGAAAACCCCCCCCCACGTCCCCAACAGAAAAGGAAATTTTTTTTCCCTCCGAATATAAGGGAAACTCTGCCCAATACAATTCTCTACTGCTTTGTAGGGCCCCGGAACGGGCCCGGGGGCCCCTTCCTCTGGAAATTCAGACATTGATTAAACCAAAAAGGCAGATAAGTTTTTTAATCGCGAGCGTATAAACCAAATTTTTTACCCCCTGTAAAACCCAGCGCTAGCTTGTAAAAGGGGGGTATTTTTATTGCCCCAATGGCAGGGGGCTGACCGGGGGGATTGAACTCTGTTCAGAAAATGTTCACCTTTTATAAAATAAAAACGGTAATACCACAAAAAACTATGGGGTTTTTTTTTTTTTTTTTTTTAAAAACCAAAAAGGTTTTTAAGCTCCACACCAGTTTTCCCCCCGTTTTCATCAGCAAAATTTTTTGCAGGTAAAAAATAACCCTAAAAGGGGGGTTAAATTGCAAATTTTCCCCAAAAAATAAATATATTTTTGAGCCCCACCAAAATTTTTGGGCCTGTTGGGGACCGCTCCCCGGAAGTTTTTGCTGCGTGCGGGGGGGGGAAAACCCCACTAAAACCGCTGGCCCGGGTTTTTAAGAGGGGGGAGGGGCCCAGGACCCCCGGGCCCGAGAAAGGCCCCCAAAAGGGGGGGTCGCAGGGGGGAAAACCAAGGGGGGCTTTTCCCCGCCAAAAAAAACCGGGGGTAAAAAGGCCACCCCCCCCGGTAGCTCAAAAAAAGAGCGCAAACTCTCCCCCCCCTTTCCCCCCCTTTTTCCGCAGGTATCTCCCCTGCGGAAAAAAAAAAACCCCCCCCATCCCTTAGTATAGCGCTGCCACAGCGCTAAAATTTTTCTGACTTTACTGAAATAGCGCTGCACAGCAGCTTTTTTTTCTGACATTACATTTGTACCTGTCAAAAGCAGCCCCCGAAGCTTTTGTTTTTTAAAGTATAGCGTGTCACACAGCGCGGCATATGACATTACATTTTTTGCGCTGTCACAGCAGCGCTGACGCATACTGACATGAAAAGCTGCTTTTTGAAATTTCGTGCTCTTTTAAAAACCTTTAAACACTACCAAAATTTTCCCCTTAAAATTTTGGGGATACTACCAGCCAAGGGGGGCCCGGGGGGCCCTCAGGGTTTCGGCTTCCCAAAAGCTTCCCCCCAGGGGGGAAAAACCAGGGGGCCCACGTGTGGTTTGCGTTCCCCCCGGGGAAGCTCTCCTCATTCCCCCGGGGGCAAGGATTCGCGGGATTTTTAGTAAAAAAAAACCCCCAAAGGAAAAGGGTTGGGGGCAGAGCGTAAAACCCCTGAGACCTCTGGGGCCAATTTTGTGACCCAAAATCTCCTGTCCGAATTTTTAAAAAAAATTTTAAAAATTTTTTGGGGCGCATAGCACGCCCCTCCTCGGGGACCCAAATCTTAGGGGGGCTAGTAGGGGGAACCCACTGGGGGGGCCGGGAGTCATCATTTTTTTTTATCTGAGGTTTAAATCCGATCGGGGGGTTCCCCCTCCCAAAACAGTAAGAATATGTGGCCTCTTCCTTCATCGCAGCTAAAAAAAAAACTGAGGCGGAAATCAACTCGCAATGGAGTGGCTCGCCAAATAACCCCGACATTGGGCAACTGTGCTGAAAATGAAGTGTAATCTCAAATTTCAAAAAAATGTTTTTAGATAACGTCGTTAATGAAAAAAAACCACTGGGGTGGTGGGGGAATCGCAATAAAATTGTTTTTTTCCACCGCGAAGATAATAAAAGGGGGCTACCAGCTTTTGGGGGCATCGGGGTTTATCGGCAGGAGTAAGAGATTGTTTTCTTCATTTGGGGTTTTTGCACCCCCAAAGGGGCCCAAAAACCCTTTGGAACCCGCTAAAGCCAAAAAAAGTTTTCCTTTTTAAAAAACCTAAATAAACAGTAGGGTTTTTTAAAAAGGCTGTTTTTTTTAATGAAGTTTTTTTACTTAAACGTCAGAGAAGGCTATTTTAAAAAGTACTTACTCTGTATTCAATTCTGTTTTTTAAATCAAATAAAAATTATTGGTTTCATAATCATCAACATTTTAATATTTTTTTTTTTGTAAAAAAAAATTTTATTTGCAAAAGACAAAGTTTTGTTGGGTTTTAACTTGATTAAAAAAAACCCATTTTTAAAAAAAAAAAAAAACCGATTTTTTTAAAAAAAAAAATCCGATTTTTTGATTTTTTTTTAAAAAAACAAAATTTTTTATCACCCTGGGGTTTGGGTGGCCCAAAAGAGCACCCCAACCTTTTTCCCGTTGCGGCCACCGGGGGACACCCTTTTTTTCCCCCCCGGCGTGCCAAAGGGCATACCCTTTTTTCCCTTTTGGCCCCGCCAGGGGGGACATCCTTTTCCCCCCCCGTGCGGCCACCCGGGAGCACCCCCATTTCCCCCCTTTGCGTGCCCCCGGAGCACACTTTTTTCCCTTGGAAAAAAGATCGGAGAAACCCTTTTTCCCCCTTGCGTGCGACCGGGGAACACCCTTTTTCCCCCCTTTGGGTGCCACCGGGGGGACATCATTTTTTTTGGGCCCCAACCGAAAAAAGAAAAAAACTTGGCCTTTTTCTTACTGCTGGAGGCGTCCATCTTGGGTTTTTCCCCGGGCCGACCCCGGGAATGCTCTCGGCTCCCCAACCGGGGGGCCCCCCCTTTGGGGGTTTTTTTTTTGCCACCGGGGAGTTTTTAAAATTTTTTTTTTACCACGTGGCGCCCCCTTGGGTTTTTTTCCCCCCAAAAGGGGGACCCGCTGGGGCCCTTTTGCTTACCACCGGGGACCACCCTTTTTGGACTTTTTTTTCAGAAGAATTAAATCAGTACCATTTGGGGTTTCCCCCTAAAATTTTTTTGGGGTTTAACCCTTTCCCTTTCCCCTTTTTGGGGGCCCCGGAGCCCCAAACCTTTTTTTCGGCGTGCCACCGGAGAAAAACCCCTTTTTTTTTCCTTTTGGGGTCCCCGCGGGGGCGAACCTTTTTCACATTGGCGTGCCCCCGGGGCACCCCCCTTTTCCCTTTTGGGGGGGCCCCGGAGACATTTTTTCCCCTGGCGGGCCCCAGAGCACCCCCCCTTTTTCCCTTGGCGTGCGACCGGGGCACCCCTTTCCGTTGGCGTGCACCGGGGCAAAAACATTTCCCTTTGGGCCAAACCCGAAGAGCACAATACTTGGCCTTTTTGCTTCCCCGCCGGGGGCGCCCAAGGGGTTTTTTTAGCTGACACCGGAGGCCTCTCGGCAAACCCCGGGGGGCCCCAAAACCGGGGGTTTTTTTTCTGCCCCCCGGGTGCATTCTGACTTTTTTTTTAAACCCCCGTGTGGGGGCCCAATTGGGGGTTTTTCCCCCCGCTTTTGGGGTACTCGCTTTTTGGCCCCCCTTTTCTTACCCCGGGGGGAAAACCCTCTTGGGCTTTTTATTCTGCCACCGGGGTGCTCTCTGGCATTTTTTCCTACCACCGGGGGACCCCCTTGCGCTTTTTTTTCTGACCCGGGGGGCATTCTGACCTTTTTTTTTTCCAAAACGGGGGCCCCCTTTTGGGGGTTTTTTTCCCCCCCATCGGGTAAAAGTTCTGGCCCAATTTTCCCCCCTGTGACCCCCCTTTGGGGGATTTTATCCTCCCCCCGGGAAAAACTAAAGGGGCCTTTTTTCCTCCCCAAGGGGCACCCATTTTGGGGTTTTAAAAATTTGAAACCCCCGGGGGGCATTCAACCCCCTTTTATTTACCCCAGCGCGGCCCCCCACTTGGGGTTTTTCCCCGTCGGGGGGGTTCATCCCCCTTTTTTTTCTTACCCCCGGGGGGGCACCCATTTTTGGGTTTTAAATTTTTCCCCCGGGGGTTTTCATTTTGCCCCTTTTCTTTACCAGTGGCGCCCATCTTGGGTTTTTTTCCCTGTCTTTTGGGGACATGCTTTTTCCCTTTCCAGGGGGGGCACCCCTTGTTTTTTTTTTCCTTTAAAACCGGGGTCTCTCTGGCCGTTTGCCTACCCCCGGGGACCCACTTGGGTTTTTTCCCCCTTTTTTTTTTTTACCCCGGGGGCATTCTCTGCCCTTTTCCCCAATTTTTTCCAAAGGGGCCCCCCCAAAATTTTGGGGTTTTTTTCTGTAAAACAAAGGAAAGGGGCCGGCCCTTTTGTTTCCCGGGACACCAATCTTAGGTTTTTTTAGCCTGCCAAGGGGTGCAAAGGGGGCCTTTTCCCAAAAAGGTACCAATTCTTTGGTTTTTTTTCTGCCAGGGGGTTTTTTGTTTTTTCTTTCCACGTGTGCCCATTTTGGGTTTTTTACCCGCAATCGGTGTACAAGCTTCCTTTTTTCTTACCAAGGGGCCCCCCATCGGGCTTTTTACCTGTACCTGGTATCTTGGCCTTTTTGTTCCATCGGGCACCCATTTGGGGTTTTTTTCTGCCCCCAGGGTGTTTTGACTTTTTATTTTCCAGGGGCTCTCATTTGGTTTTTTTCCCCGCCCTCGGGTAACCCTGTGGCCCTTTTTTACCCCGGGGAGGGGCCCAGGGGGTTTTACCTCCACCGGGTGTAAAGGCCTGTTTGCCTACCCCCGGGGCCCCCCGAAACTGTAGGTTCCGAACTAGCGGGGGGAAAGAAATGGGGGGGCATTTTTAAAACCCCCCACGCCGGCGAGTAGACAAATGCTGTTCCAAGGGGTAACTGTTTTCATTCAAGGGGAAAAAAAACCCAAAAAAGCCCCCCAATTTCTAAAAAAAATTTTTTTTCTTTTTGAGGGGAAAAAAAAAAAAAAAAAAAATTTTTGAAAAAATTTTTTTTTACCCCTCCAAAAGGGGAAAAAAACCTTATAAAATAAAAAGGGGGCAAATGAAGTGTGAAAACTGGTGTTCCCCCAAAAAAAAAATGGAAAAAAACCAAAATTGAATTTTTTTTTTTTTTTTTTACAAAATGTGTTTGTTTTTCACTGAAAAAAAAAAAAAAAATTTGGGTAGGCCCCCGCAGGAATGCGCGTTTTTGGGCCCCGGTCCCTGCACTAATCCAAAAAAACTGCAATCTACATTAGGCTAAGGACACTTTTAGGAAAGTTTTCAGAATTTCCCAGCAAAAACACTTTTTTTTTGCGGTAAAAAGCCGTTTTTTGGGGTTAAAATTTCGGGTTTGACCTTTTTTCCCCCCCTTTTTCCCCAACTTTCTAAGTCAATAAAATACGGGAAAAACGCTGAATCGCGAAAATTTAAAGAACTGTTGCTAATTTTCCCCGATGGTTTTTTTTTTGGAAAAAAAAAACACCGTGCAAAAAAATTTCAGAATTCATTCTAAATGATAGGATGCTTAATTCATGCGTTTTTGACGCGTTTTTTCCCGCGAAAAAAACGCAAATAATCCTGAACGTGTGCACTTAGCCTTAGAAGCACAATGGATGTGATTTATAGAAATCCCATGCCAAATTCTGCTTCTATTTAGCAAGGCGTTATACTCACCCACGATGCGGGTTTACGAGCATGCACAGATTCCCCATAACCATTCACTAGATGCGGTAAAATCTGCACAGTTCACTAAAAACATGCAGATTTAACGGCATGACTAAAACACAGCACTTTTGATGCAGCGAAAATATGCAGCATCCAAAACGCTGCTATTTCCTGATCATGGGCACATAGTTTGGAATAGGACTCCCTGGAGTATCATATTGCCCAGTCCTGAAGGAATTAAAAATATGTTAAAAAAAAAAATTGAAAAAATTTTTTTTCTTACTTCATTTTGCCAAACATTAGTGTAAACAGAACCCATTACAGGAATTACTTACAGAGGATTTTTAGGATCCCAATAAACAACAATTCCACCTTTTGCACCAGATCTTCCATTGTTAACAGAGCATCCATCAGTACAGACATCTGCTGATCTTCCTCTAGAAAAAAAAAAATCTGTCTTGTCACAACATGCAAGATACTTTTGAGGCAATTTTACATAATCAAATTTCAGCAGCAGATGGAAGGAAGAGAGACACACTAGTCATTACTAGTGGGTAGGCGGAGCCCAGATAGGATTGACACCTCAGATTAAAAAGTGTTGACCGGCCCTCCAGCTCGGGCTCCTCCTACTCCAGCTTCTCCAGTCTAAAATTTGAGGTCTCAGAGGATAGTCGCTGCTGGAAGCAGCTCCTCAGAAGATTTTTTATTTCATCGGACAAGAGACTTGGATCACCATAAGTGGTCTTGAGGTCTCAGGGGTCTCAGCGCTGCTGGACCCCCACCTCTCCCTTGGCGGATCTGTATTACCCTGTATGGTGGTCCCTGCAGAACCCTGCCGGCCCTGGGGGATGAGGATGGCTTCCCTGGCGGGGACGCAAACCGCGCATCTGGGGTCACTGCGTTCCCCGCCCTGGGGGGGAAGCGATGGGCACAGCGCCACAAACCCCTGGGGGTCCCTGTGGCGCTCAGCTGGTGAGTACTCCACATTTTTAATAATGTTTGTGAGTGCTTCAGCGGCTGCTGCGGCAACCGCTGTTACATGTATACATGTCAGGTGACTAGTGTTTTTGTCCGCAGGTGGATGCCTGCAGGACATAGGTGCGGGGGAGAGAGGAGTTGCGCGCCTTTTATTTGAATTTTCGCGGCGCTCTGAGCGCGCGCTTTACTGCTGTCTCCATTTCCGGCTTCTCTCATGGAGCGCATCGGAGGCACAGCGCGGCGGCCATTACTGAAGCAGGCTTAAAGCTTCCTCGGGCCTTTCACTCTCCTCCCTCCCGGCAAGACGCTACACCGCGACCAGCTGGGTGAGTCGCTTCTACCCATCTGGGCAGAAGCTTAACCCCTCACCCCCACAGCGCGGGCGCCTTTCTGAAGCACTAATGGGTGGCAGACTGCGCTGTCCTGCAGCCGTTATCTTATAAGGGGGCTCGCACATCCTTTTCATTAAAGAGGTTGTGGGGAGTCTGCGACATTAACCCCTATTAGATGTTTAACCCTTTCAGCGCAAAAATCCAGCAACTACCCGCCGTAGGTTCTATTCCAGTTTGGATCAGAACATAAAGGGTTAATTATACTGCTGACATTCTGCTGATATTTTAAATTGAGGGACAGCTGGGGTAGCTCTCCCCTTTAAGAGCTTTAACCCTTCAGCGTTCTTGTTTCGTCCACTTAAGAAACCACACTTTTCTAGTTACTGACAGGTTTTGACCTGCCATATACTGTGTGAGGGCGTCTCCCAGATCCGCTACAGGATCAGTCGCGCGTATCTGATACGCAGACCTCGACGGCGTCAAGCGCAGCGGTCGGAGGTTGCAGTGATGCCAAAATGGATGTCCTCGCTCGTTCTATTGATAGCCTGTCTGACCTTTTAGGTCATTGGGTGTCAGCTAGATCCTCTCATGACAGGAAGCAACACAGGCCGGTACCATCCTTCCCGCGTAGCGAATCAGAGGTCTCTAATATGGAATGCGGACAGGGTTCCCCTTCAGACTCAGATGGGGAGTTATCCGATTCGGATAAGGAGGATCGGCAGGGGCATTCTGCCTCTTTTTTGGGCCGAACAGAGGCTTTTATTGAGGCCATGAGGGAGGCGTTACAGTTACCGGAGGAGGTAACTAGACGTCCTGGTAAGTCGGACCGAATGTATCAGGAGGCGCATAAGTCGCGATCGGCATTACCATCTCTGGACGAGCTTAATGGGGCAGTGGAGAAGGAACGCCTGTGTCCAGATAAACGTTTTCAAGGGACACGGTTCTTTGAGGCACTATATCCGTGTTCTACGGAGTTGATTGATAATTGGATTCCTTCTCCTGAAGTGGATGTTCCTTTATCCCAGCTTAGTAAATCCTCATTGCTCCCTGTTAAAGGGAAGGCGAGTCTGCAGGACCCGCTGGACAGAAAAACGGAGATGGCGGCGAAATCCACCTTCGAGGCCGCGGGTCATGGATTCAGAGCGGTGCTAGGATCCATGTGTGCTTGTAAAGCTTCCCTGAGCTGGTTTGTCCCTATACGGACGGCGTTGCAAAATAGATCTCCGGTATCCGAGGTAGATGGGCTTCTCGAATTGTTGGAGACTGCAGCCCGATATGGCTATGATGCAGGTCTGGATACTGCGTCACTGTTGTCCAGGGCGCAATCCTCTGCGGTCACAGTCAGAAAGCACTGTGGCTTAGAGTGTGGACCGGGGACGCGGTTTCCAAGCAAGGTTTGCTGTCTTTAGCCTACAAGGGTGGTCAGCTATTTGGATCTGACCTCACAGAGCTGATTGCCAAGGCAAAGGCAAAAGAAGCGGCTTTACCGCAGCGAAGGGCTATGGCTTCTGCGTCTGGCAGGCCTAGTGTCGGTAGTGGTCGGCGGTCCTTTCGGTCCAGGGGACGATTCGGTCAGTCCTCTTGGGGATCAGGTCGTCCCTCTTTTTCGGGAAAAAAGTCCTCTCAGAAATCCCGCACTCCCTGGAAACAAAGTTTCCGTCAAGACAAGCGGGAAGCTGACAAAAAGCCCGCTAAGGCGGACTGACGCCAGGGCCTCACTCGAGGGCTCTCGAGTGGGGGGGGTCGCCTGCTCCATTTCGAAGCGACTTGGTTTTCCCGTGTTCCGGACACCTGGGTAACGCGGGTCGTGTCAGCAGGCTATTTCATAGTTTTCTTCTCGACCCCCGGACAGTTTTTGCCAGTCTCGCATCCTGTCAGAGCCCGAGCTATTTGCCGCTCTGCTGCGAGAGGTCGAATTCCTTCTGCAGAAGGGTGTGGTAATATCGGTTCCGCCAGAGGACCGGGTTAGAGGATTTTATTCCAATCTTTTTGTGGTCCCCAAAAAGGAGGACAAATTTCGCCCTATTCTGGATCTCAAAAGATTGAATCGGCATGTCCACACCCAAAAATTCCGCATGGAGTCGCTTCGCTCCGTTGTGGCAGCCCTGTCGCAGAACGACTTTTTGGTGATGTTCACGTCGGAAGGGCTCACCAGCGCTTCCTTCGTTTTGCCATAGGTCAGGACCATTACCAGTTTGTGGCTCTGCCATTCGGCTTGGCCTCAGCGCCCAGAGTTTTTACAAAAATTCTGGCGCCTCTCATGGCAATTCTTCGAAGACAGGGGGTTACGATTCTTCCCTACCTGGACGACCTTTTGATTGTGGCGTCCTCAAAGGAGGAGGCGGTGACGGCTCGCAATCTATCCCTTCAGCTCCTGGAGGACTTCGGGTGGCTGGTCAATTGGGAGAAGTCGTCTCTGGAACCGTCGCAGTCAATCCTGTTTTTGGGGATGCATTTCGACACAGTAGGGCTCTCCAAAGGCTCATTCTGAGTCGTTGGGATCGATCGCAGGCTTCGCTGGATTGCAGTGTCATCATCTCCCACAGGGTGCGAAAATCTCTAGGATGGTGGTTACGTCCAGGAGCGTTATCACTGGGGAAGTCTTTCCTCCCTCCGAGGTGGTCGGTCATAACCACCGATGCCAGCCTGACGGGCTGGGGGGGTGTCTGGAACGATCTCTGGATTCAGGGAGTATGGTCATCGGAAGAGTCTGTTCTACCGATCAACATCCTGGAATGAGGGCAATTTTCCTTTGCCTCCAACACTGGACGGTCCCTTTGAGCGGTCTGCCAGTCCGAGTGCAGACAGACAACGCGACGGCGGTCGCGTATATCAACCATCAAGGCGGGACGAGGAGTTCCAGGCTCATGGTGGAGGTGTCTCGGATCCTGATTTGGGCCGAGACCAGAGTGCCAGCCATTTCTGCGATCCACATTCCAGGGGTTCAGAATATCACGGCGGACTTCCTCAGTCGCGAGAAGATGGATCCCGGAGAATGGAGTCTTCATCCGGAAATTTTCGCACTGCTGTGCTCCCGTTGGGGAACTCCCCAAGTGGATTTGATGGCATCCAGGTTCAATGCCAAGTTACCGACCTTCATGTCCAGGTACAAGGACCCGAAGGCTGTGGCGGTGGATGCTCTGGTGGCTCCGTGGGACCAATTCGAGCTAATCTATGTGTTTCCGCCGATATCTTTACTTCCTCTGGTGCTCCGTCGGATCAGACTGGAGAGAATCCCGGCTATGTTGATAGCCCCAGATTGGCCAAGGAGGACGTGGGTCTCGACACTGGTGTCGCTTTTGGCAGCACCTCCATTCCCACTTCCTCTTCGCCCGGACCTGTTAACCCAGGGGCCCGTTCGTCATCCGGACTTGAAGTCTCTGCGTTTGACGGCGTGGCTCTTGAGACCGAAATATTGACCCGTAGAGGTTTTTCAGCCAAAGTCATTGCCACTTTGCGAGCTGCCAGAGGTCGGGCTACTACTAGGATTTATCACAAGGCTTGGGAAGCCTTCTTTTCGTGGAGTTCGGGTTCTTCAAGGAACCCGAGGATTTTTTCCATTCCCAATTTGTTGGCTTTTCTGCAGTACGGGCTGGACAAGGGTTTGGCAGTTAGCACTCTGAAGGGTCAGGTTTCTGCTCTGTCCTTGCTGTTTCGGAAGGCTATCGCCTCGCGTAGGGACGTGCGTTCCTTTTTCGCTGGAGTAACCCGTCAGTTTCCGCCGCGGAAGGCGCCTGTGTCTCCTTGGCAGCTCAACCTTGTCTTGGAGGCTTTTCAGCATGGGCCATTTGAGCCTATGAACTCTGCTAGCCTTTCTTTACTTTCTTGGAAGGTTGCCTTCCTAGTGGCGGTCACCTCTTTGAGAAGGGTTTCTGAGTTGGCGGCTCTTTCCTGCTCGCCTCCCTTCCTGGAGTTTTACCCGGATCGAGTAGTGCTTCGCACACGGGGCGACTTTCTACCTAAGGTGGTGTCGCAATTTCATGTTAACCAGGATATTGTGTTGCCCTCGCTTTGCCCGGGCCCGAGGAATGCAAAGGAACGGGCCTTGCACACATTGGATTTACTGCGGGCCTTGAAGTTCTATTTGTCTGTTACTCAAGGTTTTCGGAAGTCAGACTCTCTGTTTGTGATTCCAGCAGGTCGTCGGCGTGGTCAACGAGCTTCCAAGGACTCTATAGCTCGTTGGATTCGGTCGGCCATTTTGGAGGCTTACCGACTTAAAGGCGAACCTTGCCCGATTAAGATTCGAGCTCACTCCACGAGGGCTGTGGCTTCATTGTGGGCCTTTCATCAAGGGGCCTCGGCAGCTCAGCTCTGCCGAGCGGCGACCTGGCGTTCCGTCCACACGTTTACAAAGTTTTACAAGGTGGACGTCAGTGCTTCCGCTGATGCGGCCTTAGGACGTAGGGTCCTGCAGGCGGCCGTAGTTTAAAGTTCTAGTTAACTTGTATTTGGTGCCTGTTGCGCATTTATCTAGGTTGTTGGGATTCTGCCTCTTTTGGTTTTTTTCCCACCCTTAGTTTTTGGACTGCTTTGGGACGTCCCACTAGTAATGACTAGTGTGTCTCTCTTCCTTCCATCTGCTGCTGAAAGACGGATTTTGGTAAGAACTTACCTGTAAAATCCTTTTCAGCGAAGGAAGGAAGAGAGACACAGCTCCCTCCCATGGCAGAAGTGTGTTGTTGTGTTTTCAGATGCGGCGTGACCCTTCTCTGATAGCGATTATCTGGGCTGAGGTCGGCGCGCTAAGGCTCTGTTCCAGCATCGCCAGCTCATCGCAGTGGTCAGGTCCAGTGAGTAGTACCTGGAACTGTGTGGTTTCTTTCTGTTGCATGCATAACCAGTATTCTTGTCTTTTCTCTGAAGTCCTTCAGAAGGGGTTATGTTGCTCCGCTGGTGATATTTGCTCTTCCTTAGCTTGTGTACGACTAGAGAAGCTGGAGTAGGAGGAGCCCAAGCTGGAGGGGCCGGTCAACACTCTTTTTAATCTGAGGTGTCAATCCTATCTGGGCTCCGCCTACCTACTAGTAATAACTAGTGTGTCTCTCTTCCTTCCTTCGCTGAAAAGGATTTTACAGGTAAGTTCTTACCAAAATCCGTCTTTTAGGCTTTGAAAAGCATGTGCTCACATATATTTCTATAAGGCTAAGATCACATGACCTTATTTTTTATGTGAGCGACAGCACATAAAAAAACAGACAAGACATGGACAGCGCTCAGGACAATGTTATTTAACCCCTTAGTGACAGAGCCATTTTGCAGCTTAATGACAGGGCCAATTTTTACAATTCTGACCACTGTCAATTTATGAGGTTATAACTCTGGAACGCTTTAACGAATCCAGCTGATTCTGAGATTATTTTTTCGTGATATATTGTACTTCACGTTAGTGGTAAAATTTCTTTGATATGACTTGTGTTTATTTATGAAAAAAACGGAAACATGGCGAAAATTTTTAAAATTTAATAATTTTCAAACTTTAAATTTTTATGCTTTTAACCCCTTCACCCCCAAGGGTGGTTTGCACGTTAATGACCGGGCCAATTTTTACAATTCTGACCACTGTCTCTTTATGAGGTTATAACTCTGGAACGCTTCAACGGATCTTCGCGATTCTGAGACTGTTTTCTCGTGACATATTGTACTTCATGTTAGTGGTAAAATTTCTTCGATATAACTTGCGTTTATTTTTGAAAAAACCGCAAATATGGCGAAAATTTTTAAAATTTTGCAATTTTCAAACTTTGAATTTTTATTCCCTTAAAACAGAGAAATATCTCACACAAAATAGTTAAGAAATAACATTTCCCACATGTCTACTTTACATCAGCACAATTTTGGAACCAACTTTTTTTTGTTAGGAAGTTATAAGGGTTAAAAGTTGACCAGCGATTTCTCATTTTTACAGCAAAATTTACAAAGCCATTTTTTTTAGGGACCACCTCACATTTGAAGTCACTTTGAGGGGTCTATATGGCAGAAAATACCAAAAAGTGACACCATTCTAAAAACTGCACCCTCAAGGTACTCAAAACCACATTCAAGAAGTTTATTAACCCTTCAGGTGCTTCACAGTAACTAAAGCAACGTGGAAGGAAAAAATGAATATTTTACTTTTTAGCCACAAAAATTATCTTTTACAAACTTTTTTTTTATTTTCACAAGGGTAAAAGGAGAAAATGGACAGATAAGGTTGTTATGCAATTTCTCCTGAGTACGCCAATACCCCATATGTGGGGGAAAACCACTGTTTGGGCACACGGCAGAGCTCGTAAGGGAAGGAGCGCCGTTTGACTTTTTCAAACTAAAATTGGCTGGAATTTAGATTGGATGCCATGTCGCGTTTGGAGAGCCCCTGATGCGCCTAAACAGTGGAAACCCCCCACAAGTGACACCATTTTGGAAACTAGACCCCCTAAGGTACTTATCTAGATCTGTTGTGAGCACTTTGAACCCTCAAGTGTTTCACAAAAGTTTATAAAGCCTGGGTGTGAAAAAAAAAAAAAATCAATTTTCCACAAAAATGATTTTTTAGTCCCAAATTTTTGAATTTTCCCAAGGAAATTGGACCCCAAAAGTTGTTGTCCAATTTGTCCTGAGTACGCTGATACCCCATATGTGGGGGGGGGGAAAACTGTTTGGGCGCACGGCAGGGCTTGGAAAGGAAGTAGTAACGTTTTGGAATGAAGACGTTAATGGGGGTCATGTTCCGTTTGCAGTGCCCCAGATGAGCCTAAACAGTGGAAACCCCCCACAAGTGACCCCATTTTGGAAACTAGACCCCCTAAGGAACTTATCTAGATCTTTGGTGAGCACTTTGAACCCCCAAGTGCTTCACACAAGTTTATAATGCCCGGGCATGAAAATAAAAAATCCTATTTTTTTCCCACAAAAATTATCTTTTAGTCACTAATTTTTTATTTTCCCAAGGGTAACAGGAGAAATTGGACCACATAAGTTGTTGTACAATTTGTCCTGAATACGCTGATACCCCATATGTGGGGGGGAACCACTGTTTGGGCGCACGGCAGAGCTCAGAATGGAAGGAGCACCATTTGACTTTTTCCAACCAAAATTGGCTGGAATTGAGTTTGGATGCCATGTTGCATTTGGAGAGCCCCTGATGTGCCTAAACAGTGGAAACCCCCCACAAATGACCCCATTTGGGAAACTAGACCCCTAAGGAACTTATCTAGATTTTTGATGAGCAATTTGAACCCCCAAGTGCTTCACACAAGTTTATAACGTAGAGCCGTAAAATTTAAAAATCATATTTTTTCCACAAAAATGATCTTTTCACCCCAATTTTTATTTTTCCAAGGGTAACAAGACTCCAAAAGTTATTGTGCAATTTGTCCTGAGTGCGCTGATACCCCATATGTGGGGGTAAACCACTGTTTGGGTGCATGGCAGAGATTGGAAGGGAAGGAGCGCCGTCTGACTTTTTCAACGCAGAATTGGCTGGACGCCATGTCGTGTTTGGAGAGCTCCTGATCTGCCTAAACAGTGGAAACCCCCATAAATGACACCATTTTGGAAACTAGACCCCTCAAGGAACTTATCTAGATGTGTGGTGAGAACTTTGAACCCCCAGGTGTTTCACTAAAGTTTATAACGTACAGCCGTGAAATAAAAAATCTTTTTTTTTTTTACAAAAATGATTTTTTCGCCCCCAATATTTTATTTTCACAAGGGTAACAGAAGAAATTGGAACCCAAAGTTGTTGTCCAATTTGTCCTGAGTACACTGATACCCAATATGTGGGCGAAAACTACTGTATGGGCACACGTCGGGGCTCGGAAGGGAAGTAGTGACGTTTTGGATTGCAGACTTTGATGGAATGGTCTGGGTGCGCCATGTCGCATTTGGAGAGCCCCTGATGCGCCTAAACAGTGGA
This sequence comes from Oophaga sylvatica, assembly GCA_033576555.1. Lineage (NCBI taxonomy): Eukaryota > Metazoa > Chordata > Amphibia > Anura > Dendrobatidae > Oophaga > Oophaga sylvatica. Next base: position 55,990 of record JARQOD010002510.1, read on the forward strand.
AACCCCCAACAAGTGACCCCATTTTGGAATAGACCCCACAAGGAACTTATCTAGGTGTGTGGTGAGCACTATGAAGCCCCAAGTGCTTCACAGAAGTTTATAATGTACAGCCGCAAAAACAAAAAATAATTTTTTTTGTACAAAAATGATATTTTCGCCCTCAGTTTTTTATTTTCCCAAGGGTAACAGAAGAAATAGGACAAATTGCACAATAACTCTTGGGGTCCAGAGTACGCTGATACCCCATATGTGGGGATAAACTACTGTTTGGACGCATGGCAGAGCTCAGAAGTGAAGGAGTTTGACTTTTTCAACGCAGAATTGGCTGGAATTGAGATCAGACGCCATGTCACATTTGGAGAGCCCTGATGTGCCTAAACAGCGGAAACCCCCAATTCTAACTCCAACCCTAACCCCAACACACCCCTAACCCTAATCCCAACCCTAACCACAAACCTAACCCTAACACACCCCTAATCCCAACCCTAACCCTAACTTTAGCGCCAACCCTAACCCTAACTTTAGCCGCAACCCTAACCCTAACGGGAAAATGGAAATAAATACATTTTTTTAATTTTATTATTTTTCCCTAACTAAGGGGGTGATAAAGGGGGGTTTGATTTACTATTTATAGCGGGTTTTTATGATTGGCAGCTGTCACGCTAAAAGACGCTTTTTATTGCAAAAAGTTTTTTGCATCGCCACATTTTGAGAGCTATAATTTTTGCATATTTTGGCCCACAGAGTCATGTGAGGTCTTATTTTTTGCGGTACGAGTTGACGTTTTTATTTGTACCACTTTTGAGCAGGTGACATTTTTTGATCGCTTTTTATTTCGATTTTTGGGAGGTTAGAATGAACAAAAATCAGCAATTCATGAATTTCTTTTGGGGGAGGCGTTTTTATTGTTCCGCGTGTGGTAAAATTGATAAAGCAGTTTTATTCTTCGGGTCAGTACGATTATGGCGATACCTCATTTATATCATTTTTTTATGTTTTGGCGCTTTTATAGAATAAAAACAATTTTATATAAAAAATAATTATTTTTGCATCGCTTTATTCTGCGAGCTATAACTTTTTTATTTTTTCGCTGATGATGCTGTATGGCGGCTCGTTTTTTGCGGGACAAGATGACGTTTTCAGCGGTACCATGTTTATTTATATCGGTCATTTTGATCGCGCGTTATTCCACTTTTTGTTCGGCGGTATAATGATAAAGCAATGATTTTTTTGCTTCGTTTTTTTTTTTTTTTTTTTTTAAGGGGTTCACTAAAGGGGTTAACTAGTGGGACAGTTTTATAGGGGGGGTCGTTACGGACGCGGCGATACCAAATATGTGTACTTTTATTGTTTTGGTTTTTTTATTTACAGGAAGAAATGAATTTATTTGGGAATATTTTTTTTTTTTTTATTTATTTTGGATTTTTTTTTATAACATGTTTTTTTTATTTTTTTAACTTTTTTACTTTGTCCCAGGGTGGGACATCACTGTATTTTAACAAATTGCTGGTGTGACAGTGTGCACAGCACACTGTCACACCAGCGATCGCTCAGGCAGTGCAGCAGGCTTCTCAGTGCCTGCTCTCAGCAGGCACTGAGGAAGCCGCCTCCCTCCAGGACCCCGGCGCCATCTTGGATCCGGGTCCTGGGAGGGAGGAAGCCCTCAGAACAGCGCGATCACATCGCGCTGGTCTGAGGGTCTCAGGGGGGCGCGCAGGGAGCCCCCACCCTGCGCGATCCTCCCCTGTGCCCCAGTACACCGCGATCATGTTTGATCGCGGTGTGCTAGGGGTTAATGTGCCGGGAGCGGTCCGTGACCGCTCCTGACACACAGTCACGGGTGTCAGCTGTGATAATCAGCTGACACCCGGCGGCGATTAGCTGCGCTCCCCTCAGGAGCGCAGCTGATCGCCTATGACGTACTATCCCGTCCATGGGCAGAATGGCACGGGTTTTATGGACGGGATAGTACGTCTAATGTCAGAGAGGGGTTTAAAGGGAATCTGTCACCCCAAAAATGCCATATCAAGTAAAGATATGGCTGAATAGAGCGTCCCATAACTAAGCTAACGGTGGGTATCATATATCATGATACCCCCGTTTTCATAGCAAAATACCTTTGTAAAGTTGGTGATTGAACGTGTCAATCACTGCAGTCAGGTCAGGAGGGCGGCGGTTTTCATGTCCTCCCCGCCCCGCTCCTCGTCATCTCTTTTGTATCGCCGTCTGTTAATACCACAGACGGCGTTAGTTTCCCGTAACTGCGCAATTCAAAATTCTGCCGGCGCATGCGCAGTATGCTTTGCCCAGCAGTGGGCAAAGCATAAAATTACTACAGCGCATGCGCTAGTCTTTCCTTGCCCCGGAAGTCATCCAAGGCAAGCAGGATTTTCCGGGGCAAGGAAATACTAGCGCATGCGCTGTAGTAATTTTATGCTTTGCCCACTGCTGGGCAAAGCATACTGCGCATGCGCCGGCAGAATTTTGAATTGCGCAGTTGCGGGAAACTAACGCCGTCTGTGGTATTCACAGACGGCGATACGAAAGAGATGATGAGGAGCGGGGGCGGGGAGGACATGAAAACCGCCGCCCTCCTGACCTGACTGCAGTGATTGACACGTTCAATCACCAACTTTACAAAGGTATTTTGCTATGAAAACGGGGGTATCATGATATATGATACCCACCGTTAGCTTAGTTATGGGACGCTCTATTCAGCCATATCTTTACTTGATATGGCATTTTTGGGGTGACAGATTCCCTTTAAATCACAGAGATATGTCACACAAATTTCTTAATAAATAACATTTCCCACATGTCTACTTTACATCAGCACAATTTTGGGAACAAAATTTTTTTTGTTACGAAGTTATAAGGGTTAAAAGTTGACCAGCGATTTCTCATTTTTACAACACCATTTTTATTTTAGGGACCACATCACATTTGAAGTCACTTTGAGGGGTCTATACGATAGAAAATACCCAAAAGTGACACCATTCTAAAAACTGCACCCCTCAAGGTGCTCAAAACCACATTCAAGAAGTTTATTAACCCTTTACGTGCTTCACAGGAACTGAAGCAATGTGGAAGGAAAAAATTAACATTTTACTTTTTTTGCAAAAACTTTACTTCGGAACCTATTTTTTTTATTTTCACAACTGTTAAAAGAAAAAATGAACCACAAAATTTGTTGTGCAATTTCTCCTGAATAAGGCTACTTTCACACTTGCGTTTTTTAGCGCTGCTGCGCATCGTGCGCTATCGGTCGCATGCGCAATGTTCCCCTATCATTAACATAGCGGGCACAGGGTCTAGCGCTTGCACGCGCTTATCAGCGTTTGGCGTGTGCTGCGCATTTTCCAGGTGTGCGCCCAGACGAGCTAGACGCTACATGTTGCATTTTTTTTTTCAGCACACCAATTTAAAAAGGCGCGTGCGCACGCTGTGCGCATATAAATATCATTGCCGTCTATGGGGGCGCTGGCGTGAGCGTGGCTGTGCGCTTGTGCGCGCACGCGATTTTTTAGCAAACTATGTCTAGACACTTGTCCAAGCACCCCCTAGACAAGATACATTGTTTGTGAGGAGTGTAGATAAAAGGGCCCGTCTCACATAGCGATATCGCTACCGAGATCGCTGCTGAGTCACTAGTTTTGTGACGCAGCAGCGAGCTCACCAGCGATATCGCTGTGTGTGACATTCAGCGACGATCAGCCCCCCTGCCGGGTATCGCTGAAATGTCAGGACATTTTTTTGATCGCTGGTCTCCCGCTGACAGGCACGCATCGCTGCGTGTGACAGGCGGGAGACCAGCGATCCGCTGGTAACCAAGGTACACAGCGGGTTTCCAGGCGCGGGGCTGTGCCTAGAAACCCGCTGTGTACCTTGGATACCAGCGCCCTGATGCAGGGAGCTGGTATCCAAGGTACACAGCGGGTTTCCAGGCACCGCGCAGCGCTTTGGAAACCCGCTGTGTACCTTGGATACCAGCTCCCTGCATCACGGAGCTGGTATCCAAGGTACACTGCGGGTAACTAAGCGATGTTACCCGCAGTGTCCTTGTGCTGATCGCTGCCCTGAGCTGCCTGTTTGGCAGCTCAGCAGCGATCATGTAGCGATACACCAGCGATCCTGACAAGTGCATATCGTTGTCGGGATCGCTGGTGTATCGCTATGTGAGACCCAGCCTAAAGGAGTGTAGATAAAGGAAGGTGTCAGTGCCAAACAGACCCCTACTCAGACTGCCTGGAGACTGCATGCTGATAAAGAGACCAGAAGATACAGCCTGGATCCCTATAGAAGGCCTGAACATACAGCCTGCACCATACTACACTGCCTGGAGACACTCCATGAGACTGGAAGATCCATCCTGGACCCCTAATACACAGCCTGGATACTGCGACTGGACCCCAAGTACAGCGTGGACCCTAAAACTGGCTGGAGACAGTGCGCCTGGACTCAAGACTGATCAAAAGTGCAAGAATGTGAGTATTCTTTAACCAAATGACTGCCTGCCCTTTACAATGTAATATGTAGTCATGTTGTTTTCTTTGTTTTTTTGCAGCATGTCTTCTGGATCCCAATATTCCCCATCCCGGCAAGAACTGGCCGAAGCAGAGCGTGATGTGAGTATCTTCCTGCCTTTGGGTAAGTATAGCTGCTGAATCTACAAATGGCTAAAATTTGTGTTCCTTTTTCAAACATCATCGTCGGACACGGACATTGAGGAGTCACAGCAGGAGCAGTCGCAGCCGAGTCAAGTCCCGGTGGCGAGACGGAATGTAAGTATCTAGCCTTTGAATGTCTATTTCTTTTTTGTTCCTATCGTTATTTTCTTTCTGAAAAATATACAAGATTGTAATTTTTATTTGGTTTCTTCTAGGTTCCACAACGGGACGAGGACCTGTATGTGGACAACGAGGCCCTCATCTGCCAGGTCCATGAGCGTGTCCCGTTGTGGGACAGCCGTAATCCGCAGTACAAGGACAATGTGGTGACCCGGCGGCTATGGAACAAGGTGGCCGCAGCGTTGATGGATGGCTGGAACAGCGCCTCTCCAAACCTCAAAAAGGCGTTTAGTAAGTATTTTCATTCTCTGTAATGCCGCTGTCACTCTTGTTCCTCATGGCACTGATGGGTTTGCTGGCAGATATATTCTACCAGCAAACCCAACAGTGTCATGTGGTTCAACAGTGACTGCCCTGCGTATTCTTTTGCTATGTGTTGTGCATTCTATTGAGTTTTTAATGCTGCACTCACTCATGTTCCTCATGGCACTGATTGGTTTGCTGGCAGATATATTCTACCAGCAAACACAACAGTGTCATGTGGTTCAACAGTGACTGCCCTGTGTATTCTTTTGCTATGTGTTGTGCATTCTATTGAGTTTTTTATGCGGCACTCACTCATGTTCCTCATGGCACTGTTTGGTTTGCTGGCAGATATATTCTACCAGCAAACACAACAGTGTCATGTGGTTCAACAGTGACTGCCCTGTGTATTCTTTTGCTATGTGTTGTGCATTCTATTGAGTTTTTTATGCTGCACTCACTCATGTTCCTCATGGCACTGTTTGGTTTGCTGGCAGATATACTCTACCAGCAAACACAACAGTGTCATGTGGTTCAACAGTGACTGCCCTGTGTATTCTTTTGCTATGTGTTGTGCATTCTATTGAGTTTTTTATGCGGCACTCACTCATGTTCCTCATGGCACTGATTGGTTTGATGTAAGAAAAAACACGGCACTCAACTAAAAACGAGAGTAGGTGCTCAAGTCAGGTATCCAACCTGATAAATGTAAAAAAATAACTTGGCACTCAAATGTGTAACACGAGAATTAGTTTAATAACGGTGCATCCAGACACGAAACAATTGAACGTTTTCGGTCCAACTATTGGACCTTCATCAGAATACTTTTCAAAGGAACACTGGACACAATAGAATGCAATCTCCAAAAGGTAGCTGGATGAGAAACAAATATCCCTAAATAGAAAAGGATGGATCAAGAAGCTGTAAAACAGGACCAGGCACTCACAATAATGGAAGAGGGGAACTGGGAGCCAATGTGACAGGCGCCTAGGTGAGGCTTACTCAAATAGGTTGCTGGAAAGGCACTGGGAGTCTGGATCTGAAGACATGCTGTGGAAGCAGGAGAAGCAGGAGTCTGTTTGGTTTGCTGGCAGATATATTTTACCAGCAAACACAACAGTGTCATGTGGTTCAACAGTGACTGCCCTGTGTATTCTTTTGCTATGTGTTGTGCATTCTATTGAGTTTTTAATGCTGCACTCACTCATGTTCCTCATGGCACTGATTGGTTTGCTGGCAGATATATTCTACCAGCAAACACAACAGTGTCATGTGGTTCAACAGTGACTGCCCTGTGCATTGTATAGCTTTTTAATGCTGCATTGACAGTTTGACATTTTCATTCAGGTGTGTGTGATGAGACAGATTTTGCCCTGACTGCATTGTATTTTTTTTTTCCTCAACAGTGAACAAAGTCCGCACACGATGGCGCTCGATGAAGGACCGCTTCAACACTGATGATCGAGCAGAGGGACAGGTTCGCAGTGGTTCAGCAGCAAGGGCCAGAAGGAAATATCGATACTATCGCGAATTGGCGTTCCTGAGACTGGTCCTTGCCAGCAGAGCGTAAGTTTTTTTTTATTTTTTATCAGTGCTTTTTTTTTTATACAGCTGATGCTTCTTGTTAATGCATTATAGTAATGTTTTGGTTTTCTTTCCACAGCACCTGGAGCAGCACCATGCAGCCTGTCCCTAAAGCGGTCCTTCCTCGGACGACCTTGGACCCGTCCCAGCCATTCGACAGCCTGGAAGCAACTTGCAGGTCAGCAACATGGACAGCTGGTGACCAGGAAGCTGGTCCATCAGGTCTTCCCCTCTCCCAGATCTCTGCCACTGGTTATGCGGGCACTTCCCCCAGCGGCAGAGGGCCATGGAGAGGAATGTCTTGCCCGAGTTCATGCACTTGAGCGAGGCCTTTCATAGCAATATCAAGTCGCTGGCAGGCACAGTTGGAAGCGGTTTTTCACTGATGGAACGGGGCTTTACCCACATGGATCACCGCTTCAACAGTGTCGAACAGCGTCTTGATCGCCTGGAGGCCGACCTCAACAGACCAGCGCACCATTTTTTCAGTAAAATTTAACGGGCATGGCGGAACACCTTAGTCCTGAGAAACAGCTGAGTGTGTTGCAGGCCTGCAACACTGCTTACTTGCAGGCTATGCAGCAGAATCGGTACGTGCAGCAGTCAGTGGTTGCATATCCAACTGTGCCACCACTGACTCGACACACATCCCTACCGACTTCTGCTGCATACCACTGCACGGCCACCAGCATTCCGAGTCACCACTACACCACCACAAGTCCGAGTACTGCTGGACACTCCACCGTCGCCACGACCATGGCAAGCACTGCTCCTGTCTGGAGCACCACCAACACAGACACTGGTCCACAGTCTTGGACTCACGCCACCGCAGTACCTGCTTGGGCCACCGCACCCACTTCTCCTTCTAGGAGTACCGCCACCAGTCGGCAACAATTTAGGGCCACCGCACCCACTGATCCTAGGAGTACCACCACAAGTCAGCAACAATTTATGGCCACCGCACCAACTTCTCCTTCTAGGAGTACCGCCACCAGTCGTCAACAATTTACAGCCACCGCACCCATTGATCCTAGGAGTACCGCCACCAGTCAGCAACAATTTATGGCCACCGCACCCACTTCTTCTAGGAGTACCCCCACCAGTCAGCAGCAATTTAGGAGCACAGCTCCCAGTTCTCCTCCTCGGAACACCGCCACCACTTGTGCTACTCAGAGCACTGCCAACACTTCTACCGCCACTGCCACCACCGAGCATGAGACTGGTGACCCACATTCACTCTTTTATGTGTCAAGGCCACGGTCAACCAGCTCAAGGCGGACACAGAGAAGTCGGTCCTTGCAGGGTATTCCTGCCCCCAAGAAGAAAAAAAAGCAAAACTTTGTTGGTCCATCCACCCTCTCCTCCTAATGTGTCTCAAACTGCCTCTACTTCGATGTCTGATCTTCCTTCACCCACTACTTTTGTTGCCCCTTCCCCTCGAACCCCTTCATCGCTTTCCAGCCGCTCTTCATCTCTGCACACCCCCAGAGTATCCAAATCTCCACCAAAACGTCAGTCGCAATAAATTTATTTTTTGTTTTTTTTATCTGTACTAATCACATTTTTCTACAACTTCTGGGCAGTCACAATACGATGGTCATGTTGTACACATTGTAATAATCTGATTTTTCAACAACTTCTGGTGCAGTGACAATACGATGGTCATGTTGTACACATACTGTACTAATCTGATTTTCTATAACTTCTGGGCTGTGACAATACGATGGTCATGTTGTACACATTGTACTAATCTGATTTTTCTACAACTTCTGGGGCAGTGATAATACGATGGTCATGTTGTACACATATTGTACTAATCTGATTTTTCTATAACTTCTGGGGCAGTGACAATACGATGGTCATGTTGTACACATATTGTACTAATCTGATTTTTCTACAACTTCTGGGGCAGTGATAATACGATGGTCATGTTGTACACATTGTACTAATCTGATTTTTCTATTACTTCTGGGGCTGTGACAATACGATGGTCATGTTGTACACATATTGTACTAATCTGTTTTTTCTACAACTTCTGGGGCTGTGACAATACCATGGTCATGTTGTACACATATTGTACTAATCTGTTTTTTCTATAACTTCTGGGGCAGTGACAATACGATGGTCATGTTGTACACATATTGTACTAATTTGATTTTCCTACAACTTCTGGGGCAGTGATAATATGATGGTCATGTTGTACACATATTGTACTAATCTGATTTTTCTATTGCTTCTGGGGCAGTCACAATACGATGGTCATGTTGTACACATATTGTACTAATCTGAATTTTCTACAACTTCTGGGCAGTCACAATCCAGTGGGCATGTTGTACACAATAAATGTACTAATCTGATCTATCCAAAACGTTTGTGTCAATAAAAATATTGTTTTCTTTTTGTACTAAATAAATGTAATAATGTGATCTATACAAATGTCATCCAAAACGTCAGTGCCAATTAAAATGTGGTTTTCCTGTTGTACAAAATAAATGTGCCAATCTTCTTTTAGTAATTTCGGTTTGCTTTGTGTTAATTTCTCCGCCTACACACTGCACTGTACACACACTGCGCCGTACACTTTGCGTTTTTGACTACACATAACTCCAGGAATGACACATGTTTGTGTATTTCCTGGAGATATGTTTACTCCAAAACAGAAATATATGACTTGTATTTTCGACACCAGTCTGTCTGTCTGCTAATATTGCACAGACTGAATAGAGGATGGTGTTGAGTGCAAGGCATATCTATTTTACCTTGCCAGATATCATAAAAAGTGAAATGAGTCTGGTGTGTTTTTGACATTATTTCACTTTGTGATACAAGGCCAGGGATTCTAGATATAGCTTGTTATTTAGCACATCCTCTATTCAGTGTGTGTTGAAGAAACTGAGGAGATGATGGTGAAAATACACTTTATATATGTACAATACCCTGGACTTGTATCATTACTATATCACCTGGCCAGGTGAATAAACATGAGTTTTAACCAGCAGCGTTGCTTCAGTATGCATATATTTGAAGCATACTATAGCCATGCATCAGTTTGTAACTCATGTGTATTCACCTGCCCAGCCTTGTATCATTACTATCACAGCTGGGCAGGTGAATAGACATGAGTTTTAACCAAGAGCGTTGCTTCAGTCTGCATTTATTTGAAGCATACTGTAGCGATGCTGCTGTTTATAACTCATGTGTACTCACCTGCCCAGGCATGATACATTCTGAAGTGAGGATTTGTTATTTGGGGCATCACCACTTCAGCATGACACCAGACATTGGTATTGAACAAGATGTATAATCTTTATTATCTCTGCGTTCCAAATAAAGTCACAGTGATGAAAATACAAATTATATTTATAGTCACATGGTCAGGTATAAAAAGTTACAGATGCTTGTGCATCCCCAAATCAATCTTTGAAACATCAGGCCAGGTGACACAAATATTTGTTGTGTTATCTCCACCGTCACTGAAAATGGAACCAAAACTGGAGAGATGATAAAGGTCATATAACTTGTGTGCATGTATAGTTAACTAAAGATTACAAATAAATTGATGTTGCACCCAAAAATATGCATCATGAATTCACTGATAAACCTGGCGAGTTCATAATTGTTTTTGACTTTAAAAACAGAGACTGCACGTGGTACAGGTATAAACAGAGGTATTTTATTAACATACAGACAAAAAGGTATTTTATTGACATACAGACAAGAACATTATTTTACACCATTTCATCTTGCCATTTCACCCGTCCTACATCTGAGATGAAGTAGGCCGCAAATTGGTCTCTCATTTGGCTGACTTCAACAGAAGACCTGAGAGGGTGCTGAGTGAACTCAGGCAATGGGTTAGGAGCTACATCATCAAGTTCAAAGTTTGGGTGCTCTTTCGCCATGACAAAGTTATGTAGCACCACACAGGCCTTCACAACTTCATCCACTGTTTGCACTTTCAGATGAATGGCTGTGCCCAGAATGCGCCATCTGGAAACCAGTATACCGAAGGCACACTCTACAGTTCTTCTTGCCCTGGTCAGCCTGTAATTGAAAATTTTTTTGTTGTGGTCCAAGTCCCGGCTGGAGTAGGGTTTTAGCAGGTGTTGGCTCATCTGGAATGCCTCATCCCCAACCATTACAAATGGCAGTGGTGGACCTTCGGTGTGGGAAGAGGCCGTGGCATGGGGAAATTAAACTGGTTTCCATACAGCCTACGTCCCATGTCCGAGTTCTTAAACGCCTGTGAGTCATTCCCACAGCCAAATGCCCCAATGTCCACCGCAACAAACATACAGTATGCATCCGCAAAGAACTGTAAAAAAGTACTTCTTGTAATTGTAGTACTCCGAGCCTGTTCTTTTAGGTTTGATAATCCGTATGTGTTTCCCATCAACTGCTCCCAAACAGTTGGGGAAATTGAAGGTTGTCCAGAATTTTTCGGCTATTTCTAGTCACTTTCTGTGGTGGGCAGGGGCATAAATTCCGGACAGAGAACAGTCCACAATGCCCGGCAGGTGTCAACAACAATTCCTGACAACGTGGAGATACCAATCCGGTACTGGAAGTGGAGTGAAGACAGGCTCTCTCCAGTAGCAAGGAATCTAAAGAAAGAAAAAAAATATATTATTGTATATGTTTTTTTAAAACATTAATAAAAAAAAAAAAAAAAAAAAAAAATGGCATAAAAATAATTCTGCAGGTCTTTGTTTACTAGATGGCAGAACAATAATTCTGGCATCTTTGGAATAGTACATAGCATAAGTAATAAAATGATGCAGGCATTGTTTGCTCAATAATACGTACCATAATGTCACCAGGAGTCTTTCCTCTAGAGGAATTGCCCGACGGAGCTGTGTGTCCTGTCTCCTGATTAATTGTTGGACCCGAGCAAGTAAATCCATGAAGCTTTCTTGTGACATCCGGGTGTAGTCGGTAAATTTCTCGGGGTTTGACTGCAGCTCACTGTAGAGGGTGTGGTACGCTCCACGGCTCTCCCGGATTTCGACAATGGGATGTACCCACAAACGCCACCGCTGCCGTCTCCGATGTCTCTCTCTCTCTCCCTTTCTTCATGGCAAGCAACGGCATAAGCCTGAGCCATAGCAATGTCCAGATCCAGGTTGAAGTGGAAAGTCTTCCAGCGCAGATCCATGTTCACCAAGGCAAATGCAAGCAAATGTGAAGAATGGATGTGAACAGGCTCTATATAAAGATTTTCAATAAGACACGCCCACTGGTGTCCCATTGGTGGGTTCTGTTGCAAGAATTTTTCAAGGATTTTCCTCATGTGAAATGCACAGAAAAAACGCAAACGCATACAAAAACGCTTGAAATCGCATACAATCGCTGCGTTTATCAGCAATGCGCACTCTTCGACTGCAAAATATCGCAGCGATTACACGCGTTTGCACGCGTTTTTTTCATGCGTTTTATGTGCGCTCGATACGCAGCGCTAAAAAACGCAAGTGTGAAAGTAGCCTAAGCCGATACCCCATATGTGGGGGTAAACCACTTTTTGGGCGCACGGCAGAGGTCGCAAGGGAAGGAGCGACATTTGACTTTTTCAACGCAGAATTGGCAGGACGTCATGTCGCGTTTGTAGAGGCCCTGATGTGTCTAAACAGTGGAAACCCATCACAAGTGACCCCATTTTGGAAACTAGACCCCCTAAGGAACTTATCTAGATGTGTGGTGAGCACTTTGAACCTCCAAGTGCTTCACAGAAGTTTATAACATAGAACAGTGAAAATAAAAAATCATATTTTTTCCACAAAAACAATCTTTTCACCCCAATTTTTATTTTCCCAAGGGTAACAAGACCTCAAAAGTTTTTGTGCAATTTGTCCTGAGCATGCTGATACCCCATATGTGGGGGTAAACCACTGTTTGGGTGCATTCCAGAGCTTGGAAGGGAAGGAGAGTCGTTTGACTTTTTCAGCGCAGAATTGGCTGGACGTCATGTCGTGTTTGTAGAGGCCCTGATGTGTCTAAACAGTGGAAACCCCCCACAAGTGACCCCATTTTGGAAATTAAGACCCCCTAAGGAACTTATCTAGATGTGTGGTGAGCACTTTGAACCTCCACGTGCTTCACAGAAGTTTATAACATAGAACCGTGAAAATAAAAAATCATATTTTTTCCACAAAAATGATCTGTTCACCCCAATTTTTATTTTCCCAAGGGTAACAAGACCCCAAGAGTTTTTGTGCAATTTGTCCTGAGCATGCTGATACCCCATATGTGGGGGTAAACCACTGTTTGGGTGCATGGCAGAGCTTGGAAGGGAAGGAGCGCCGTTTGACTTTTTCAACTCAGAATTGGCTGGACGTCATGTCGTGTTTGTAGAGGCCCTGATGTGTCTAAACAGTGGAAACCCCCCACAAGTGACACCATTTTGGAAACTAGACCCCCCAAGGAACTTATATAGATGTGTGGAGAGCACTTTGAACCCCCAAGTGCTTCACAGAAGTTTATAACTCCCAGGCATGAAAATAAAAAGTCATATTTTTTTTCCACAAACCTGATCGTTTAGTCCCCAATTTTTTATTTTCCCAAGGGTAACAGGAGAAATTAGACCACAAAAGTTGTTGTCCGATTTGTCCGGAGTACGCCGATACCCCATATGTGGGGTGGGACCACTGTTTGGGCGCACGGCAGGGCTTGGAAGGGAAGAAGCGCCGTTTGACTTTTTCAAACCAAAATTGGCTGGAATTGAAATTGGACGCCATGTCGCGTTTGGAGAGCCCCTGATACGCCTAAACAGTCAAAAAAACCCCACAAATCACACCATTTTGGAAACTAGACCCCTTAAGGAACTTATCTAGATGTGTGTGAGCACTTTGAACCCCCAAGTGCTTCACAGAAATTAATAAACGTAGAGCCGTGAAAATAAAAAATCATTTTTTTCCTCAAAAATGATTCTTTAGCCCGCTATTTTTTTATTTTCCCAAGGGTAACAGGAGAAATTGGACCCAAAAAGTTGTGCAATTTTTCCTGTGTACACTGATACCCCATATGTGGGGTGAAACCACTGTTTGGGCGCATGGGAGTGCTTGGAAGGGAAGGAGCGCCATTTTGTAATGCAGACTTTGATGGAATGTTCTGCGGGCGTCATGTTGTGTTTGCAGAGCCCTTGATGAGCCTAAACAGTAGAAACCCCCTGCAAGTGACACCATTTTGGAAACTAGACCCCCCCAAGGAGCTTATCTAGATGTGTGGTGAGCACTTTGAACCCCCAAGTGCTTCACAGAAATTTATAAACGCAGAGCCGTGAAAATGAAAAATCATTTTTTTTCCTCAAAAATGATTTTTTTAGCCAGCTATTTTTTTATTTTCCCAAGGGTAACAGGAGAAATTAGAACCCCAAAATTGGTGTGCAATTTGTCTTGAGTACGCTGATACCCCATATGTTGGGGTAAACCACTGTTTGGGCGCACGGCAGGGCTCGGAAGGGAGGGAGCGCCATTTGACTTTTTGAAAGTCACGTCGTGTTTGGAGACCCCCTGATGTGTCTAAACACTGGAAACCCCCCACAAGTGACCCCATTTTGGAAACTAGACCCCTTAAGGAACTTATCTAGATGTGTGGTGAGCACTTTGAACCCCCAAGTGTTTCACAGAAATTTATAAACGCAGAGCTGTGAAAATAAAAAATCATTTTTTTTCTCAAAAATGATTTTTTTTAGCCAGCTATTTTTTATTTTCCCAAGGGTAACAGGAGAAATTAGAACCCCAAAATTGGTGTGCAATTTGTCCTGAGTACGCTGATACCCCATATGTTGGGGTAAACCACTGTTTGGGCGCACGGCAGGGCTCGGAAAGGAGGGAGCGCCATTTGACTTTTTGAAAGTCACGTCGTGTTTGGAGACCCCCTGATGTGTCTAAACAGTGGAAACCCCCCACAAGTGACCCCATTTTGGAAACTAGACCCCTTAAGGAACTTATCTAGATGTGTGGTGAGCACTTTGAACCCCAAGTGTTTCACAGAAATTTATAAACGCAGAGCTGTGAAAATAAAAAATCATTTTTTTTCTCAAAAATGATTTTTTTAGCCAGCTATTTTTTATTTTCCCAAGGGTAACAGGAGAAATTAGAACCCCAAAATTGGTGTGCAATTTGTCCTGAGTACGCTGATACCCCATATGTTGGGGTAAACCACTGTTTGGGCGCACGGCATGGCTCGGAAGGGAGGGAGCGCCATTTGACTTTTTGAACGCCACGTTGTGTTTGGAGACCCCCTGATGTGCCTAAATAGTGGAAACCCCTCAATTCTAGCTCCAACCCTAACCCCAACACACCCCTAACCCTAATCCCAACCCTAATCCTAACCTAAATACCAACCCTAATTCCAACCCTAATTGTAACCCTAATTGTAACCCTAACCTTAATTGTAACCCTTAGGCAGGGATCACACATGCGAGTAAATCGTCCGACACTCGCATGTGAAATCCCAGCTCTGGCGCCGGCACTTAGGAATGGAGCGCGCAGCTGCATATAAATACATGCAGCCGCTCGCTCCACTCCCGAGTGCCAGCGCCAGAGCTGGGATTTCACATGCGAGTGTCGGCCGATTTACTCGCATGTGTGATCCCGGCCTAACTCTAATTGTAACCCTAACCCTAATTTTAACCCTAACCCTAATTGTAACCCTAACCCTAATTATAACCCTAACCCTAAGGCTAGGTTCATTTTGCGTTTTACCAGCCCGTTCAAGACATAGCGTTGACGGGCTGGTAACGGTATAGCATAACGCGATCGCGTTATGATATACCCGCTAGCGCAGAGGAATCAGCAGACGATTCATCTGCGCTAGCGGTGACGGAGCCCAGACGCTGCAGCCCGCGTCCGAGGCTCCGTCACTGAATGATGGCACGTTGCAAACGCATGCCGCTTTACGGCATGCGTCGCAATGCGCCCTCAAATGGGGGTGAATGGCAGCGTTAACGGACTGCGTTACACTGCGTTATACCGCGGTGTAACAAAGTCCGTCTAACGGACTGCCATAACGCAGTATGAACCCAGCCTAACCCTAACCCTAATGCTAACCCTGACCCTAATGCTAACCCTAACCCAAATTATAACCCTAACCCAAATTATAACCCTAACGGAAAAATGAAAATAAATATAATTTCTATTTTTTATTATATGTCCCTAACTAAGGGGGTGATAAATGGGGGGTTATGTGCTGTTTTTTTTATTTTGATCACTGTGATAGTTTATCACAGTGATCAAAATGCACTTTCTGGAGAATGAATGAAAAAATATTTGAATCTGCCGCCAAGCAGATCAGCGGGCGCACTGCGCATGCGCCCGCCATTTTTTTTTTGTTCAGGAAGAAGACCGGGAGGATCGGAGGCCAGGGGGACCTTCCGGAGGACACCGGCAGGTACAGGGGTGGTTCAGGGGGACATGGGGACCCTCATTTTCTCCCCTCTGATGTGCGATCACATCAGAGGGGAGAGAAATCTTTTTTTTTTTTTTTTTTGCGATCGCCGCTATGCTTGTATATCGGCGATCGCAACACCGGGATCGGTGAATACCGACCCGGATCGGTGAATACCGACCCGGATCATGTTCTCTGGGGTCTCGGCTACCCCCGGTAGCCGAGACCCCAGAGAATATTGCCCATCCCCCCCAGCACATAGCGGCGGGCGCACTGAGCATGCGCCCACCATTTTCTTCATAGCGGCGGCACCGGGGGACAATGTAGGGGCCGGGGGCCACATGCAGGGGATCGGGGGCCACATGGGGGTCCCGGGGACCCTTTTTCTCTGTCCTCTGATGTCCGATGACATCAGAGGACAGAGAAATTAAATGGCACAACTTTTTTTTTGCGATCGGGTTAATAACGGCGATCGCAACATCGGTGTCGGTAAAAACCGACCCGATTCATGTTCTCTGGGGTCTCGGGTAGCCGAGACCCGGGAGAAAATGCACCTCTGGGGGGCGCTATTCACTTTTTCCACAGCGCCGTTAATTAACGGCGCTGTAGTTTAAGTACCCTAAATGACCTCCGTTAAAAGGCGTATCGGCGGTCGTTAAGGGGTTAATGGCGTAATGCAGATGCTTTTTTTTTCACAGACTGAATCTGCAAGTGGAATAAAAATTGCATGCATTAATTTCTTCCGTGTTTTGCATGAGACTTGCGCGATGGTAGCGCAAAATATAAAAAACATCACATTTCACACAGGGCCGCCATAGAGCATCCAAATAATATGGACACATTGCATTTCTCTGACACAGGAAACTTTATTTGGTCTTGTAAATTTGTAATACATATCAAAAAACTGACCGGCACATCCAAACATAGATCCAGTGTGAACAGGTGCTAAACCCAGAGTCACCAACTCATGCACATACAAGAAAGAAAAGGTAGCACACTGTAGCGCTATAGCTTGCAAACACGAAATATGAAAAATGAATTGCATCACTGCCTTAGAAATATGAAAAATTGAGAAGTCTTAGCGCATAAGATGGCCAAATTATGTGAGCCTGATAGCCACGTCAAGGCTCTTCTCGTATATCAGGTCCGAACTAATGCCAATCCTCGCTTTAGAAAAGTCTGTCTGCATGGGAACATATGTATTCATTTACCTTCTACCTGAGCACTCCACCTGTTGGTCACAGGCTTTTTAATTACACCAGGTTCATTACCCCTTCACAGAGATGTAGATTTTAGTCTTAAGAGAGGATTCATATGTTCCCATGCAGACAGACTTTTCTAACGCGAGGATTGGCATTAGTTAGGACCTGATATACGAGAAGAGCCATGACGTGGCTATCAGGCTCACATAATTTGGCCATCTTATGCGCTAAGACTTCTCAATTTTTCATATTTCTAAGGCAGTGATGCAATTCATTATTCATATTTCGTGTTTGCAAGCTATAGCGCTACAGTGTGTTACCCTTTCTTTCTTGTATGTGCATGAGTTGGTGACTCTGGGTTTAGCACCTGTTCACACTGGATCTATGTTTGGATGTGCCGGTCAGTTTTTTGATATGTATTCATTTACCTTCTACCTGAGCACTCCACCTGTTGGTCACAGGCTTTTTAATTACACCATTACTCCTCCACAGAGATGTAGATTTTAGTCTTAAGAGAGGATTCATATGTTCCCATGCAGACAGACTTTTCTAAAGCGAGGATTGCCGGTCAGTTTTTTGATATGTATTCATTTACCTTCTACCTGAGCACTCCACCTGTTGGTCACAGGCTTTTTAATTACACCAGGTTCATTACCCCTCCACAGAGATGTAGATTTTAGTCTTAAGAGAGGATTCATATGTTCCCATGCAGACAGACTTTTCTAAAGCGAGGATTGGCATTAGTTAGGACCTGATATACGAGAAGAGCCTTGACGTGGCTATCAGGCTCACATAATTTGGCCATCTTATGCGTTAAGACTTCTCAATTTTTCATATTTCTAAGGCAGTGATGCAATTCATTTTTCGTGTTTGCAAGCTATAGAGCTACAGTGTGCTACCCTTTCTTTCTTGTATGTGCATGAGTTGGTTGACTCTGGGTTTAGCACCTGTTCACAATGGATCTATGTTTGGATGTGCCGGTCAGTTTTTTGATATGTATTCATTTACCTTCTACCTGAGCACTCCACCTGTTGGTCACAGGCTTTTTAATTACACCAGGTTCATTACCCCTCCACAGAGATGTAGATTTTAGTCTTAAGAGAGGATTCATATGTTCCCATGCAGACAGACTTTTCTAAAGCGAGGATTGGCATTAGTTAGGACCTGACAGGGTGGATAAAAATCAATGATTTTTTTAAAAAAATCAAAAAAATCGGATTTTTTTGATTTAAATCGGATTTTTTTGATTTAAATCGGATTTTTTTAATAAGCTGCTTTTTGAGGAAAATATTTTACCATCCAAAGGTTCTTCCATCATGAGATAAAGCCGAGTTGTTTAACTCAGTAGAATAAAGGCTGTATATGTGTAACATTCACAATACCATGCTCTTCCAGAGGTTTCTGTAGGATTAGTGGGCAGTTTCTCTCCTATATTATCACAGACGCTCGCTTTACTTACGCAGTTCTCAAAACTGAATTTGACTCGCAGAGGTCCAAGCCTCTTCTTCACGGCAAAAATGTTACAACATGAACAGAGTTGAGAAAAAGACCTAATCCTATTGTTCTACAAACCTATGAATACAGAATCAACCCTTCAGTGCCAAGTTCAGAAGTTAGACAATAGGTTTCTGATTGTTTGGAGTGGAATAGATCTGCACAACACAAGAAGAATGTGAATCTAAGTGTGAGGAGGAGGAAGGGCAAGCAGACAAGAAAATGAAAGTGAAACTTTGAGCACAATACTGCAGCATAGCCACAGACAGACAAGTCTGGATCTGTTGTGTGTACGATCTTAGGTAGAAACTTTGATTTAAATCACTGATTTAAATCAAGCCTTACTGACTAGTGATTTAAATCGTGATTTAAATCGTGATTTAAATCAGTTTGATTTAAATCAAATCCACCCTGGGACCTGATATACGAGAAGAGCCTTGACGTGGCTATCAGGCTCACATAATTTGGCCATCTTATGCGCTAAGACTTCTCAATTTTTCATATTTCTAAGGCAGTGATGCAATTCATTTTTCATATTTCGTGTTTGCAAGCTATAGCGCTACAGTGTGCTACCCTTTCTTTCTTGTTTGTAAATTTGTAATAACTGCAGATGTATAAAAATGGAAAAATGGATTGTACAAAGATTGCACAAGGATGACAAACAAGAAAAAAAATTGTCTTAGTTTTATAGATGAAACTCGAGACAATTTTTAATATATTCGTGTGAACTTAGGCCAGCTGTGTTCTGTACCCTATGTGACAAAGTCACTGGTAAAGTACAGGAGGGGAGATATGTCAATGCGCTTAATGGCGTCAATGATGTAAAAGCCAGAGTATTTTCCTGCAGCACACTACGTGTTGCGTGGTTTAAGCTAAGTTGTATAAATGGGCTGTTTTTTATGTGGACAACCATAGAACGAGTGGAAGGTTGTCCACCTTATCTCCACCTGCAAAGGACCTGTGTGATGTCACAGTCAGGTGTTCAGTCACATGGGAGGAATCACATGGTCTGGGGCTTAAATAGTTGGGCTTCAAAGGCAGTCTTTGTTCAGCAAGACTGGAGAGAGGATTCTCCAGTGGTTTTGTGTCTTGTGGTGGAAAGCCTGAACCTGTGTTGCTCCTGAGCGGGATGCTATACCGGCAACATATGGACTCTGTTAGGCCTCTTTCACACTTCCGGCGGGCGCATTTTGCCGCAGCGCCGCATCAGAAAACCTGATGCGCCGCCGGCGGCCGCTTGCATTTTTTTGCCGGATGGTTTCTGATGCCCGGAGACATCAGAAACCATCCGGCAAAAACAAAAAACGTTACATGCTGCGTTTTGTCCGGCCGCCGCAATGTACATTTGCGCCGCATCCGGACAAAACCGCATGCAACGCACTGACATGCGGCGCCATCCGGCGCTAATGCATGTCAATGCGAAAAAAGCCGCATGCGGCGCATCAGGTTATCTGATGCGGCGCTGCGGCAAAATGCCGGGGGCGCCGTCAGGCGCCCGCCGGAAGTGTGAAAGAGGCCTTACAGAATTTTGTTTTCTTTATTGTTTTCCTGTTTTTGCCTTAAGTGCTGTGTTTACTTTTCCTTTCTTGTTGGTTTATGCTGCCATATAATAAACCAACAGAAGACTTAAGGCTAAGTGCACACGGCAGGAATTTTCACGTTTTTTTCGCGTTTTTTCCCGGGCAAAAACACGAAAAAAATGCAAGCATTAAGCATGCTATTCATTTAAATGGATTCCGCAATTTTTGTGCACATGCAGTGTTTTTTTCCGCAAAAAAAACGCTTCGCAGAAAAAATAGCAACATGTTCATTAATTTTGCGTAATCTCGGCGGAATCGCCGCCATAGGAATGCATTGAACCGCTTACTTTCCGCATGTGGCTATGCGGAATGTAAGCGGTTCATGTGCGGATGGTACCCAGGGTCTGGAGGAGAGGAGACTCTCCTCCAGGCCCTGGGTACCATATCCCTGGTAAAACAATAAT